>JAYRBU010000001.1:29822188-29842113 GCA_036023795.1 Vulcanoctopus hydrothermalis
AGTCATGCCATAGGCATGGCATGACAACCTTTCTAGTGTCGGTGTCATGATAAAATGCACCCAGTACACTCTGTAAATTGGTTGGTGATAGGAAGGGCATCCAGCCGTAGAAACCATGCTAAATGAAACATACGAGTGAGATGTGGTCACTCCAATGAGGGTGGTGACTCCAATGAGGAATCGACGTGGGCCGAAATCACCCGTCCAACCCATGCTGACATGGAAAACGGACGTAAAACGATGATGATGATGATGATGTATAATTATGACATTACTCATTTATCTTATATTCAACAGCAATTATCACTAGCTGTTAATTGAATTCATAGTGATCAAATTAACTACATATATCTATATTAGCAAGGTATCGAGATGAGATTTTGTTAAGAATTTGACACACTATGACTATGCAATCACTGATACCTAGTGTGTGAATCTGTATTCAATTTACATACTTTAACCTACCATGCAGGTTAGTTGGCAGCTATTTCTATGCTGATGAGCTGCAAGCTTAAATGTTCATCACTTAATATATGAATAATTACTAGATGCTGATGAAGATAATGCAGCATAATTAATCTGTTTATAAATAATAACTGCATGATTCGATATCAATGAAATTGTTTATGGAGATAACTGGATGATAACGGTTAGAAAAATGTGTACCCCAGTGATAGTGATCATCCCAGATAAATTTTTGCAATACACATTTGCATGATTTTTCACAGAACTTAAATTTACAGGATTTTCGTGAGTAAAATATATACCAATGGAACATAATTTACTAATTATATATGAAACACATATTATATAAAACTTAATTTGATAATTGTGTATGAAATAGAAATTGAAGCAAGATACTTGGGTTTATATGGCAATTTATAACCTGATCATTTAGTAATATAACTTGAAAAAACCATTTTAAAATCAATTCCATCATCATTAACCTCACTCTTCTTCAGTCCATCCCTGCTTCTTACTCTCATCGGGTAATGAAGTTTGCTGCTTCCTTCAGGGATCTCTAGAGAGCATCAATTATAGATATCTTAAACTGTTTCAGGGTTTCAGGGAGAGGTTGAGTGCCTCATAAGTACATATTTTAGTTGTATGGGATCTGTGGCATGTAAGACCGACATTTCACTGCTTTACCAATGGCAGGCTAACTAAGATACAGACTACTCTTTACGGTTTCCAGATAGCTCATTTGCTCATCATCATCATCATCATCATCATCATCATCATCATCATCATCATCATCACCATCACCACCAGCGCCACCACCATCATCATCGTCATTCAAGATTTTATATCGTTCTGGAATAAAATGGATTTGACAAGTGTAGCTAGAAGTTTGTTTCACTTTGCAAGTAGGTGGTTTCGTGTTCAATCCCACTGTGTGGCTCCTTAGTTATTGTGTCATGCCATAGCCTTGGGTTGACCAAAGCCTTGTGAGGGAAATCTTTTGCTAGATGGAAACTGTGTGAAAGCTGGTTGGAGAGACTGTTCCTATTTTTGGGTGGTAGACTTAATCTGTCACCTGATTTAACACCACCACCTGGCCCTTGGGTGTCTTCAGCAGAATCTACTCTGTTGCAAGTATTCAGGCCAGGTCACTGATTTGAATATAACTTCCTCCCACTAGTAATGGAGGCTCTGAAAAGGGTCATGTGTAGTGCCCTTCATTCTGTGAAGCTGCCTTTGTTATAATCAGTTATTTCATTTCTTAAATTCATTCCATGAAGATCACTCTGTTTTAAGCTTCCTTGAACTATTCATTCCACTCTAAACTATCTTATTCCATATTGTTTCACAACTTTAAGTATTCCATCATATTAAATGAAATTATTATCATCTTGAATCAATAGCTCTTCCAGATATTTAAGTTTCTCTGCATATTACAATTCATAAAAGCAAAAAAAAAACTATTGTTTCTCATTTTCCAGGTCTCCCCCACTTTATTTAGCTAAAGAAAAAGCATCTTCAAACTTGAATTTAAAATTGTTTCCCCTATTGGCATTAAGGAATTATTTTCCTTTAACCTGAATATTTGTGTAATATTATATAGATTATAAATTAAAAATATGAGAAGTTTCAACTTTTGCAGCAATAATATTATACCTTATGATTTAGGATTGCACAAGATTATAATCTTCCAATGTTTATATTTCTATACAATCTAGTGATTTTTCTTTTTTTTAAATATCAAAATATAGATGATAAAATTAAAATATATTTGTTAGCATATGCAGTATCATGGTATATGGCATTAGAATTTGTTTTCATAGAGCTCAAAAGTTGCATACAGAGAATAACATACTAGAGACATTCTTGATGAGTGGTAAACAAATTATTGTAACACAATATAATGTTAAGTATGAATAGTTGGTCTCTGCAGCTTTCTTCTAGAAAATTCATTCAGGATATGTACAGTGCTAAGATATAATATTTTTAGAATATAGTATTCTTGTAAGATAAGAGCAATCTGTTATTGAAACTAGAAATATATTTCAACTTTTTTAGGCATGGCTGTGTGGTTTTAGGCATCACTTCGTAACCACGTGGTTTCGGGTTCAGTCCCACTGCATGTCACCTTAGGCAAGTGTCTTCTACTATAGCCTTGGGCTGACCAATGCCATGTGAGGGAATTTGGTAGACGGAAACTGAAGAAGCCCATCGTATGTGGTATATATATATGTATATGTGTGTGTGTGTTTGTGTTTGTTTGTTTATGTCCCGTAACTTAGCGGTTTGGCTAAGAGACCGATAAAATAAGTACCAGACTTACAAATAAGTTCTGGGGTCGATCTGATCGACTAAAACCCTTCAAGGCAGTGCCCCAGCATAACCACAGTCAAGTGACTGAAACAAGTAAAAGATTAACTATGTGATGCATATATGGATTCTATGAAAATTTATTTTGTTAAAAACAAAAATGGTAATTTATATTTTTGTAGAGAACACAAAGGAAGCTAATTGTTTGGTAATACTTAAGTCTAGGAATAATAATCAGCTGATCATTGACCATTATAATTACAACACAATAAAATAAAAACAGTAATGATAAAAAATGACTCCTACTTCATTTTATGATATAGTTTTTTCTTAAGATTTAAAAGCTATACTCCACAGGGGAATTTAGAAGAATTTAGTAGGTTTTAATTTTGAGTGCTGGATAAGATTCTTTTATATTTTTGCCTTGCGTAGAATCCCCATTCTGGAATAATATGATTTAATTACTTCATGATTTCGTATGCTTGGTCATCTATATTAAGTTTCACAGTAGTCATTCTTAATTAAAATTCCTTTTTTGTTTACAAGTTTACAATGTTCATACTTCAAAGCAATGCGTATATATTGTTGTTCATTTTTATACATGCTTATATGCAATTATGTTTCTATTGATGTTATTTCAGATATTTATATTTTTTTTATTTGTGATGTGAGAAGAGGGTGGAAAGAAATCAAGCTGTATGACTGAATTGATCTGTAAAGAGTCCAGCTGGAATTGGTGGCCATCAAAGAGGGTCTTGCAATTTGGTGCTTGCTGGTGAGAAGCACCAGTTATGAACTAAGAAAGAGAACAGGATACAGGATTATGCACCAACTGACCACACCACCTTCTTATGAATTACTCATATATTTGAGTAATCACAGGTAACCTCTGTTGAGAAACCTTTTCTGCCGGTAACCTCTGACATACAGTGGTACTACTGGGAAACAGCACATTGAGCGTATGTTTTGTGTAAACCTGATGTCAGAACAAAATACTTGTAGCAAAATACTTGAACTCTTCAGAAGACATCTTTGAACCAAGAAATAATTTTAAACTGAATACAAATTCAGGACTAAAAAAAAAAAATTCTTGTAGAATATTTGATGTGTCATAGCTTTAGAGTTATTCATTATCATCATCATCATCATCATCATCGCTTTACGTCCGCTTTACATGCTGGCATGGGTTGGACGGGTGATTTCGGCCACGCTGTTTCCTCATTGGAGTCACTACTCTCCGAGATAGGTCAGTGGCCCATGCTCGCTCGTGTTTCATTTGGCATGGTTTCTATGGCTGGATGCCCTTCCTATCATCAACCACTTTACAGAGTGTACTGGGTGCGTTTTATCGTGACAATGTTTGTTAATATGTTAAAATTTAATAGCTGCTATCTGAATTAAAACAAATTTATTCCCTGAATTTAGTAAAATCATAGTGGCATTTAACATTGTCTTTTACTAATGTTAACAAGGAATTTTTAGATTTGTCCTATTTATAGAACAAGGAATCAATTCAGGTTAAATCATCCTGCTATCCTGTAATTAAAGTTATCAATGATTTAAAGATGGTAGTTACTTATTTTCTTTCTCAGTGTATGTTGTGTGTAAATATTTATCCTTCAACTTAGCTGCATTCATGAGGTAAATGAAAGATGAAGAAAAGGTTGAAAAGGTGCAGAAATAAAAGCTGAATGAGCTGACTGCTACTGCTGCTGCTGCTGCTGCTGCCAAAGCTCCTGCCACTACTGATTTTAGCAGTCACAGCTATAGCTACTGCATCACTGGGTTATTAGCTATTGCATTGATGCCAATCTGGATGAGTCATACATGAAAATAGTAGTGAAAATAACAACACTAAGAAATAGTAATAGTAACAATATAACAACAACAACAACAGTAATGTTTTGTTTTTACTACTAGTGCTCCAAGTTCATGCCCAGTTCTATAATGAACATTGTTTACTTTCTATTTAAAAATATCCATTCAATATATGGCATTAGTAATAAGTAAATAACAGATATGGTTTATTATTCTTATCTTTTATTTTCACTTGTATTTGCAACTATTTCCTATTTTTATTTACTGTTAACATTCATAAAAATAATAAGAATATATGGTTTCAATTAATTTTTAATAACTAGAAAATAAATTACAATATTTAAAAGTGTATGCTACATGTAAATAGTTGTTGCTTCTCTTGTAATTAACTGTTACTACTATCATTCTTATGTTACCAAAACCCCCTAACACAATTTCCCCTGGAACTATATTTTGGGTGCTATAGAAGAACACATTTTTTTTTGGTTTGTTAGAAGGGTGGGGGGTTTTAAGAGCATATGAGTAAGCTTTGCACAGCTGAGAAACATTTTCTTGAAGAGTCTCTAAGTTAAACACCAACAAAATCACATTGTCTACAACAGCCTGCTGTTTTTTGCCTCCAAGAAAATCAGAAAGAATGTTACAACGCCCCAGCAATATTTTTGTTTTCCTTTTTTGCTCTCTCACTTTTTCAGGAACCCTGGAAGAGTGTGAAGTAAAGCATTAGTGTTGATAGATATTCTTCTTTATAAGCTGAACAGGAAATCATAAACCATAATTCTTATAAGCTGAACAGGAAATCATAAACCATAATTCTTATAAACCCCTTTGGTCCAGATGCCAAGCTGACAATAGGTGTTATGTATTAAGATATTTATATCATTAATTCTTAAAATTCCCCTTCTGAATTGAAGTCATCATAAAAAAGTTATTCACCATTTTGATATGATTCTGGTTAATAATTGCATGAATAGAACATAATAATGTAAAAGTTAGAAATTATAAAAAAAATATACTAGTTCATAATAAAAGCTGTATTTTCTTCCTTTTAGTTGTAACTAATAGAAGAAACAAAATGCATAAGTTACAGAAACGTGCTGAGTGTGTGCACTTCCCAGTTTGTTGGTTGTTATCTGAACTGATAATTTTTGTTTCTTTTTTTATCTCCCTATCAATGTGCTGTGTGTGTGTGAGAGAGAGAGAGGGAGGTGTACTCACACTAGAAAGTTAGTGAAAAGTTAAAATAATGAAAGCTAACTTACAAAAAGAAGCAGAAAGATTCTCGGGACTTCAATCCATGTATGACCATTAGTCAACAGTAGCTAGAATTCATGGTCACTGGAAAACATTGTAAGAACTGTAATTCTTATGCTATTTCTGAAATACTAACTACTCTATCAAAATAATGATCATACCTATAATTAGGATCATGCATATTTGAAATATGCATGATCCTAATTATAGGTATAGATTATGATATGCACTATTATCAACTAACATTACTTCACACTCATGGTAATTTCATATAACATTGCCAAAAATGTATCCCAAAGACTAGGGTTCCTCTTCAGTGCCAGAAAATAATTTAGCTCTTATCAGATACTGACCCTCTACAAAGCTCAAGTGTTATCACATTGGAGACCACATCTAAAAGAAGGCCAGTTAGCTAATTGGCAAAGACTCATTCACAAACACACTAAAATACTAGCCCAGAGATACACTTTTTCTTTTCTATGCCTCTTCTACCACTTCTATATTATTCCTTCTCTGAACTACCGAGCTGCTTATCACCACCGCAGCTCACTCAATGCACTTGTCCCTTCTCCTCTCTTCATTCCTACTGTATTCACCCAATACCGCACTATACACCTTGAGCAATTACTCCTCCCCAGTGCTGCAACCTTCTAAAAATTCCTTCCCTAACTACAGTTTTCTTACAGACATAAACTTAGAGAAGTTTAAATTGAACATCATCAGCATTGGTCTCACCAATCTGGGAAGGCCTGACTAATTAATTTTTAAAAAATGTCTTGGATTGCACAAATATCTGAATTCCTCTTTTCATTTACCAATATTCAACATGAAGCAGCAGTAATGATTCACTGAGAACTAGGTCATCTACAATTTATTTGTAAAAAGATTCAAAATCCTTAATTCATTTGTAAAGATTTCAAAATCCATGACAAAAGGGAGGGACTGAAGGCTGAGTCTTGTAGGGCACACTAACCTTTACCATTTAGCTCCTCAATAAGTATAGGGCTTATCAGCTAGCTTTACAAATGTAACCATCAGTGGCAGTCATGATTTTGTAACTTGGACTCTTCTTTCTTACTAATTGACCAGTTCAAGAAAGAAATTGAGAGGGGCATAAACCTAGCTGTGTTGGCTTCATGCAATGACATCAAGCAATGTTTTGGTTATACATGTAGATATTTTCTAGACACTTTCATCCAGGTTGCCATTAATCTATGTTTGAAAACAAGGTTGCTGATCATTAAGGCACATCCTGTCCATATTATTTATGGTCTGTGCTGAAGTAATGCAAAAAGTCAGCATTGATCGAGCAAACTTATGATCAAAGGCATTTCCCCTGTTACTATTTAATTATTGGAAAGTAGGAACATTTGTAAAATTATTTAGATGAAACACTGAATGTTATAGGAGTGGTACATAGCAAACATTCTAAAAGTAAAGAATTGAATATTAAAAGGCTTCTGGTATTAGTGAAAATGTCCTAATAATTATTTCTAGCTTAGGCACAAAGCCAGAAATTTTATTGGGTAGGGGAACAGTTGATTAAATCAAATCCAGTACTTGACTGGTACTTTATTTTATCAACTCCGGAAGGATGAAAGGCAAAGTTGAACTCAGAACGTAAAGGCCGTAGCTAAATACTGCAAGGCATTTTGTTTGATGCTCTACTGTTTCTGACAATCCACCTCCAAATTGTTTAATAATAACTGTTTATCCATCCAATTTTTGTTTTTAACTTCTATCTAAAGGTCTATCACTTTCTAAATTTCAAAATTTTTTTACCCACCTAATGCAAACCTTTAAGCCATGTCTCTATCAGTTCTGAATTATGAACCTATCTTGGAGAACAGACATTTAATAAGCATACAATTCAACAAACTAAGCAAAGGAACTTATCTTGGAAAACTACTAATTCATAGTCAAAATATTGATTTCTAACATTGACTCAAAAGACACAAATTTATAGGGGAGAATATAGTTGATAAATCAGTTATATTACTGGTAATTGTTTTATCATCCCCAGAGGGATGAAAGGCAAAGTCAGCCCTGACAGGATATAAAATTCAAAGTCAAAATTTTAGCAATGCTGTAGAGAAGTGGAATCTCTGCTGAAGGACATTTGTAATATCTGTACCACAATAAGCATGACTCCTCCTACTTCTTGTCAGAATGATTGGCAACTATAAAATACTTTCTTATAACTAATATCCTGAGAACTAAGATATTCTGTCTGTCCCTAAGATATAATGTTAGTCTCATAAATAGGACTGGCACTCTGTTGTCTGCTATTGCATACATTAAGAATGATGTGGAATAGGAACATCCTGCAAGTTCAGTCATTACATCTTTCTTTGCAGCATAGCATAGCAAATTTAAATGCTGGGACCTTGTGAACTAGATCTTGGCAAGTAACTGACACCGTAGAATGTAGACATGTAGATATATGTTGCATACAAGCATTGAGATGGAAATTAGTGCATCTGTAAGAAAGATCACAAAATATATAAGGTCTAAGCTGTTAACAGCATTGGAACTGGGAGAGTTGCTATACTTTTATCTAGAAGTTGAACTGGAAAAGTTTTAAATAGAAGTGAATGGCAATTTTAATGGCAGATGAACAGTTATGTTTGAATAGGCAATACAATCTAAACTAGCTCACAAATTATGACATATTCTATAATTTGCTTTTAGCAACTGTCTGTCTCAGAAATATAAAAAAATTGACCAAACAAGACCCCTAAGTTCTTTTTTTTTTACTTAAATGTGGTGTGATAGCTGAGTTATAAATTGTTAGTGTAGACTAGGTAGCACTGATAAGTTGCTTAGAAGCCTACTGTTTGGTTCAAATTTTATCATTGTTGACTTAGCCTTTCAGCTTTAGTAAATAAATAATGTTGCATATGTAGTCATTTAAATAATGTTGCATATGTAGTCATTTAAACAACACATCCAGGATGGAAAAAGCTAACCAACAACAAAAATACATAAATCAGACCAACAATTGTCTATAAATACCTCATTATAAAGCACTCAAATAACAATGGTATTTGATGAGAGATGGACTTGACTAGAAATATAGGATTGACATCAACTGCAGACTCAGATGATGCAGATATTTTGATTGATTACATTCAAAATAATGTATACTATAAAATATTGAATATATAATTAATTATCCTAGTTAAATATATAATCAATTTTCAATGTGACACTAAAATTGTAAAATGTTTGCATGTGATTAAAAATTTCCTTTATATTAAAGATTTGCTGATAAAAGCTTGTCAACAAGGAACAGATGAGTAACACACTAAGAGTAGAATGTATTATATTCTTCTCATTTAGCCAATTAACTCTTTTGATGCCACCCCTCCTAAAACCGCCCTTGGTTCTATGATAAAAAACTATTTGTTTTTAAAGTTCACATTTATATTTGCACCTTCCATTATAATTTTATGTAAGAGCTTTTCGTTATGCTCTAAACACCAACTTAATAATGACAAAGTTATTTTACTAAATTCCTCTAAATTCTTGATTATTTTCAAAATTAATTGAAAATCATAAGCAGTGTATTTCATTAGAAATATTGTAGCGAAAGGATTAAACAATTAGAGAAGTTGCAGTTATTCTTAAAAGTATTTGATGGAATCAGAAACAACCTTACGAAATATAAAAGAATGAAAAGTGTATGTTTGTGTTTCCTAATAAACAGACATCCGGCCATTCAGTGTTGGTGACAGGAAGAGCATCCAACCATAAAAATTCTGCCTCAAATCTCCGTCCAACCCATGCTAGCATGGAAAAACGGACGTAAAAAGCGATGAATGAATGAATGAATAGACCCTATCTCTCATTATCTTATGTAGGATTTTGTAAAGACCTGTAGTTGACTTTGTCTATAATGGAGAATATTTTTCATATTGTTTGGCAACAGGACAACCAGTATGATGGTTTTCTGAAATATTTTGAGTGACATCCATTATTTTTTAGCATAATATATTAATAACATGAGTGCTGATTAAGTGTTACAGTTTATGGCATTCTGTGTGTTGTGAAGATTTTTGTTGATTGTTGATGCACCAGGTCAGCCCTGATTGAGCAGAACCATGATGAAAGGCATTCCAGCCATGACCATTCTGTCTGTTTTCTGATATAGTGTATCAAGGATTAGATTATTCAATGTGTGTGTCCTTTTTTTAAGGTGGTAGGGTGTGATTTGATGGAGATTTGGCTGCTAATTCTTACAGATCAAGCAACCATATGTAAGCTCCTACATTGGCTTGTTGTTGATTGATTATTATTATTAGATGTGTTAGTTGTTGTTGTTTATAGTACATAGTCATAAGGCAGATCTTGGCATATGATAAAATACTAGTAATTTTAAAAAAAATTGTCATGATTTAGTCAGCTGAAGAGCAGAGCCTATGATCTTTGTAGGGCCTCCAAGACTGGTGGAGGCAGAGTAAGAAGAAACTATGACCATGGTTTACTGTAGTGGGAAGCAGTACATAAAGATTTTGAGTTATCCTTAGACCAGAGACCTGGTCCAATTGCTTGTAACAGAGTGGACTCCACTAATGGCAACCAAAGGCCAGTTGGTTGTTGTTCAACTGAGCGATGGATTAAGTCTACAACCCAAGAACAGATACAATCCAACAGGCTTCCGCACAATTTCTGTCTACTCAATTTCACTCACTAGTCTTCAGTTGACCTGAGGCTGTGGTAGAAGACATTTATCTGCTCAAGGTGCCGCACAGTGGGATTGAACTCGGAACCACGTGATTGCAAAGTGAACTTCTTAACCATATAGCCATGCCTATGCCCATAAGTATTTAAATAAAAAATCTCGCAATACAAATCATATTAACATCATTAAAAAGCACATTATAATGCGCCATCATAACTCCCGTTCCCCGTCATGTGATACAAATCAATCTTGAATTTAACACTCAGACACCCTCATAGAAGAGCATTTCAGTATTTGCAATACCTTCAGGAACAAATAAAACATTCAATAGTATATGATGTGGCACTGAGCTCTATAAATACTAAATAATTTTTAACCACATAGCCTCATGATGCTTCCTCAAGCCAACTATAAAATTATTCCTCTTGGTATCAGGTTGTATCTGAAGGCTTACAGGTAATTTATTTGTATGTGATGTGTGTTTGTGTGACTACAGTAGCTGGCATAGCATTATTTGTCTGTCATTCATTTCCTGGTTGTTGTTGTTTAGCGCTAGCTCAGACCTGATCAAGCAGACTTATGATCAGAGGCATACCAGCCATGACTATTGCGTGTTTTTGGGGCCATGTAGAACTACATTGTCCGATGTGTCATTTCCTTACTTAAGATGGCAAGGTGTGATTTGAGGGAATTTGGCTACTATTTCTAACAGGTCAAGCTACCATGTAGAGACTACATTATTGGTTCCTGGTTGTAGTTTAACTGCAAAACTTTTGCTCTCTTTTCACACATATATTACCATACTCTCATGATTAAAAGTGATCTAGGTCATATTATAAGGATTCAAAGGCAAGCCAGGCGGATTTGTCTAAATCAATGCTAGCATGAAAACACAACTGTTGTTGATAATAAATCAGTCAATAATATGCCTTAGGGGCTTCCTTTAGAAAACTGGAGTTGCTAAAGTTATAATTAAATTAAAAGTTTTAATTGCAAACTAATTTTAGAGTTATTTTCACATTAGAAACACGGTGTGCAGGGATGTTTTTAACCTACATTTTGTTTGCATAGATTAATTTAAAAATTGGCAAATCTCTTTGCAAGCTTCCTTTTTTGAAACAACTTTTTTTAATATCCTTCGTAATTTATTAAGACTTACTGCTCTGTAAGAATAGATATTTTGAAGAGGGTGGAGGTGCTAACAAATCATTAATGGAAATTTCTAAAACCAAATTGAAGTGTTGGTGTTTGTTTTCTTTTTAGTATATCAATCAATTACAGATTAAAAAAAGATTTTGTTGTTTAAAGTTAAATTGTTCAAAATCTATATTTTCACAAACTACAAGGTTCATAAGGCTGGTGCTTAGCCCTGGATTCTGTAGTGTTAAGTGTAAATGAGTGAGAATTTTCCTCCTGGTTAGGATACTAGTCTATCACAGAATTTTCCCAAAAATTCAGTCTCATTTCCCCAAGCTAGATAAATGGAGTCAAATAGAATGCAATGTCTTTCCCAGAAGCAGAAACTGAAAAGAAAAATACGTGCTGTGCTTATGAACTTGAGGAACTAAAGGTATTACGTTTTATTTTTTTTAATTAGTCCAAGGATGAGAATCAATGCTATAGCCCTTGTAGACTCTCCTAAACTGGGTGTTAGTAAGCTTCGTGAGGTTGAAGTTAATCAAGTTGGTATTTAGTGGTGGTAGTGATAACATTGGTAGGTAGCTAATTCCAGAAAGATGCTGCTTTGGTGAGGAAGGATTAAGGAAAAGTATCTAGTGTATGATTTAGAGCAGGGGTCTCCAAACTATGGTCTATGGGCCACATCTGGCCCACCACAAGATTTTGTCCAGTCCGTAGCTACTTATCTATATATAAGATTTCCTACATTTTTCTCAACTATGTGGTCGGGCACCCTTCCTTTGTAATTGTTACCTATCTCTTTTGTTCTGAATCATATCAAACTGATCATCCAAAAATATCAAAATAGACTTATTTTATGTAACTGATTAAAAAAAAAAAAAATTTATTGGCCTGCGAAAATGTGTAAAATATACAACATGGCTTGGCCCTCGTGCTGAAAAGTGTAGAGGCCCCTGATCTAGAGGATGAGAAACATTAAAAGTTATAAATTGAGGAGAAGCAGATGATCAAGTAGGTTTAGGTGGGAATGACACATAATTGACAAGTACAGCATTGTAATGGTTAGTCAGTAGAATGGATAGCAAGAGGGCACAGTGCTTCACAATGTGATGATGGGGATGGAACAAGTAGTTGTTGATTGTCATAAGCTAGTCTATCAGGTGGGTAGCCTTTTCTTCAGCAGCTGTTTAGATCTGAATGATTTTCTGGGCTCGAAGAAAACATCCAGTCTTTATGATGCACATTGGGGTATGTGATATGTATAGTTTCCATAAAATGTCATCAGAGATCATAAGGCCTAGTATTCGTAGTGTGAACATTTTAGCTGATTACTTGTAAGTAGTAAGTGTAGTGTTTGTATTTTGGTGCTCTTACATGATACCAAGTTGTCATATCACATTGCAAGATGTTATCAAGGTTTCTATAATAGTTTACTTGCCTTATCAAAAGTATCAAGATAGCATGAAGATGAAGCCTATTCATAAAAGTTTAGAGAGGAGTGAAAGTTGGTGTCATCTGCATAGGTGTGTGTGTGTGTGTGTTGCGTGTGCATGTGATTAGAGAAGGAAAGAAAGTGGGAGATACAGTTTTTGCAACAAGTGATACATTTTCAACATGAAAAAAACATCTGATTTCAAAGTGTTACTAATGTAATCTGATTTCAAAGTGTTACTAATGTAAGCAAACTTACATTAGTAACACTTTGGTGCATGTTTATTTTATTATTTCTATGATTAGCATTTTGATTTAGTTAGATTACTTTATATGCACACAAATAACCACTCTTCCATACACTCTGTGGTCATAAAAGTTGGCTAATTGGTCAGATTTTAGTCAGCAAACATACTTTGTTCCTCCTGACTTGGCCTAGGTGGCCATGTAAGTGATGGAGACAATTTTAAGTATGTCCCTCCAGATCCCATGCACTATCAAATCTAGTAAACCAATCCTTAAATAGTTCACCAGAGGTTGTGTTGCAGCTATACAAGAAAATGCACTGCTTATACTTAGAGGAAATTACCCACTGACAGCAACCATATGGCATTCATATGCAAGTACAATGTGTACAATATGACCAGCTAGTAAGCAAAATATTTCTTTCTATAATACAGGGGTTCTACTCTCTCTATATGAAGCAATGAATGCATTCTCTTTCTTGTCTTATAAAAATCTCCAATTTTGTTGAACCTTCCTACCCACTACTTCTCAGCACAAATGAATTTTTAAGTAGTACTCCAGTAGCTAAAGTCAATAGCTATTTTAACTCTAACTCCACCCTTCATATATACACACCATAGCCCAGCTAGACTTCACTTCCCTATCCTACATTCCCTACCACCTATGTTCACATGCTCAGTGCAACAAATTCTTTAGTCTCTAAAATCCAACTGGATCCAACAAACAACATTATTACTCTGAAACAACAGGCCCTTGTCCTCACCAAACTCTTTAATTTTACTCTTTCTATTGGTACACATTTCAAGATATGAAAACATGCAGATATGTCTCCCATTTCAATACAATCTTTTCAAACCTGACAACTACTAACCCATTGTTCTCAAATTTTAACAGCCTATTGTTCTCACTTTTCAATTAATGGAGATGTTCATAATCCCCTACCTCATATATCACTTTAAATCTCTTTACTTACTCAATGACCATTACTATGAATTTTATAAAGTCAGATGCACTAGAGATCTACCCTCCTTTGCTACATAATCTATAGCAACTTTCTTGCTATTAAGCTATTTGGCAAAAGCAAAGTGTTGCTCTTGACATGAGTAAAGCTTTTAAACATATCTGGAACAAAAAATTTCAGTTAAAGCTGTTCATGGTTGCAAACACTGCTTGAATTTAACTATTTGGCTTAGAAGCACCTAACCTACCCTCTCTTTTTCTCTATGTCTACTTGTTTACAGTTACCTTGAGTTGTGTACACTATGTACACTATTACCCAGATGACCTCACTCTTCATGCTCCCTCACTTTTCACACATAGGCATCAACTGTATATTACTTCAACCTCTTCCACAAAAGAATAAGTACCTCCAAAACATCTTGCAATTTTGACCTGATAACTTAGTTCCTTTTAACAGTACCAAAACATCTCAAGGACACAACCTCATAACATTGTATCTCCCCTACTCACAAACAATGTACAACTTAAATATATCACTTCATACAAATTCTAGGTCTGTTAGTCTCCAACAACCTCTCCCAAAAACCATACATTCTCTACTGTAAAGACTGCATCTCAAAATCTGGGTTTCATTTTTAGAGTCAAATCATTTACAAAGTACAAATATGTCTACACGAGAATATTTTTAACATATTTGGGATATCATGCCTATGCCATGTAGACTAAATTTAGTAAAAAATATGTCAGCTTGGCCTGGAGATCTACTCTCCAATGCTACATAATCAATCCAAACATTAACCTACATTTAAACTGCATCAACTTTGTTTCTTTTTCTGGTATTGCAATTATCTTGGTTCCTTTAAATGTACTACTTCTATGCTACCTCTGCCTACACTGGTTTGATGTCCACCTCTCCTCCTCTCATCAATGTCATTGCGTTTCATCTCCTAGACACTATTCTAAACACATTAGTTAATTCTTCCTCCCCAGAACTTCCATCTTCCTGGAACTTCTTTCCTCTTCCAGTTTCTCAATTCACTTAGAAGAAAGTAATGTTAACTTAAAAATACATGGGCTTTTATTTAGATTCATCCCTTTGTTCTTAGTTCAAATCTTGCTTGATGTGCCCTTGCCGGGGTTGATAAAATAAGTGTACTAGGGTTAATTTCAATCAATTATGTCTCTCCCCAACAAATTTGTAGTCTTGTGCCAATGTGAAAAGTCATTATGTTTTTTAGAGTTTAGTTTAGAGTATGTGATTGGACTTAACTTAAGACTTTTGGCAGAATTGGTAGTGCACCAGACAAAATACCTTGCACTATTTAATTATGTATCTTTATATTGTGAGTTCAAATCAAGCCAAGGTTGACTTTGTCTTTCATTCTTCCAGGGTCAATAACATAAGTACCAGTCAAGAACTACTGTCATCATTATTGTCATTATTATAAAGGGCAACAGATTTGTATAGTCGGTAAATCATTGGACAAATGCTGTGCTGTATTTAGTTATGTTCTTTAACATTTTGAGTTCAAATCCTTCCAGGATCAACTTTGTCTTTCATCCTTCCAGGGTTGATAAAGAAAAGTACCAGTTGGGTACTGGTGTTGCTTGAATTAATTATACTCTCCCCGAAAAATGTGTGATCTTGTGCTGATATTAGAAATCATTATTATTTATTATTCATGGCTTGAGAGGTACATCAGATGTTTTTTTCTTTCATAAAAAAATAATTAACTACATCTTAGAAAACAGGCATACACATATTCAAGGTTAATGAATACATTGTGAAGATACTCTGACAGCATTTTACAAACCATAGTATTCTTATAAGCAACCTGTTGATGCCTTTACAGAAATGGTTGTTTTAGTTGTACCAATTACAAATAAAATGATATACACATTTCTTACATGCCATAATGTCTTTAATTTATATATATGTCAGTGTAATTCCTTAGCTATTCAACTCTGTACAAAGTTATAGTCATTCAGTATTGATGTGTCAATTATTAAAATACTATTGTCATTTTTGTCATAGACGATCTTTGCTTTGTCATTTTCTTAGACAGGTGTAGCTTCATATGAGTACCACAGAACCTTTTCTTCAGAAGTTGAAAGTCGGTGGCCATGCATATACAAAGTTGTTTTGCTGTTTCATATATTGTATTTTACTGTACAGAACATATTGTGTACTCTACTGAGAATATTCTGTAACCTTAAGAGTTAATTTATGGTTGTAAACATTTTTATAAATATTTTCTGAAGAATGAGGGTATCTCATGAAGGTCTACTTTTTATGTACATATAAAGAGTTTTCCAGGAAGTCTTTCAACTTCGGTTTTGTATTTAAATTGTCCCTAGAGATCCTTTGACCACAGAGACAATTCTTATTGCCATATTCATTTTCATTATTTAAGTTTCAAGTTCTTTATCTTTGGAAAGTTCTGAAGATCCTTCATTGAGATGTTTTTGTTGACACATCAACCAGTATTATGTATCTGGATATATATAAGTTTATTAGAGTTTCTAAATGAATCTGGAGAATTTCATTAGCACTAGTAGATGTTTGCAGTGTGAAGATTGCCGGCCAGTTTTATGGAATTGTGCCATATTTTTCTAAGCTGAAATCATACCAGGGCTAACTTATCCTTTCATCTCTCAAATATCTTTAAGTCCAGTAATATATTAGGGATTCCTACCCTACAAAATTAGTCTGTGTCTGTAAAAAAAAAAATCATTATTGTACATTTATTCTCGGGGAAAATGTGTGCTTTCATATACAGAGCTATATCTGCACCCGACAGTTTTTATTTCAACAACTCCATTTCAGAGTAAGTTGTAAAGGTGGAGTACTATGTAAACATGGTTTACCAAAATACATTAGTAATCTTTACAGAAAACAGATGATGATGATGACAATGATGATGACAACAACGAGGAAGACAGAATATAGTAATTACCAGAAAATGGGAGCTAGCAGAAGTTAGGCATAGGGTAGGTTGGGGGGAAGCAGTGAGAAGCAAACCAGGCTTGTTGGTATAAACAGTTTCTACAAAGTAAATATATAAATAGAAATTAAAGTTTTTAAAAAAATTGATAATGTTGAGAATTTTTTTCCCCAAGAGAAACATTTAATTAGCAATAATCTTTTGGGGTTTTTTTCTTTAGTTTATTTCCCCGTTTGTTGTGATTTACCCCTGCCTTGTTCTTTACATTTTTGGTATGCAGTTTCTAGGTGCAAGATTGTACAGTTAGATGCACTTTTTTTTTATCGGTTAGTTCAGTGGAAGGTCGGTGCCCATCACCCTTTTTCATGGCCCCCGAGACTGGTGGGAGGAAGGAGGAAGGGTGGTACCCATCACCCTTTTTCAGGGCCTCTGAGACTGGTGGGAGGGAGGTAGGAAGATAACCTCAGACCAGAGACCTGGCTCAAGCACTTGCAACAGGGCCAGATGGTGGTGTTAAACAGGGCAACGGATTAAGTCTACTACCCAAATAGGCCATGGTGGGATTCAAACTCAGTATGTAAAGAGCCAGAAAAAATAGCGCAAGGTATGCCATTCGACGATTCCCCCAGTCCACCACCCTAGCCACTTCATTTATCTACCCCGAAAGGATGAAAAGCAAAGTTGACCTTGGTTAGATTTGAATTCAAAGCACAGTGAGCCGGAACAAATACGCTCTAAAGACTGTCAATTCTGATACCAATCATTGCGTTCAAGACAAAAGTATCTTTCTATTAGTCATCTTTTTTCAACACAAAAGAAGCTGCTTCTATAATCTAAATTTGTTAATTATGTGTGTGTGTGTGTGTGTGTGCACATGCACATACATGCACTATTTTACCACCAGTATATTAGATTAATGTAACTAATGGCTACTAAACTTCATTTTTTTTCTATTCTATGTTGGATTTGATTAAATTGTAATAGTAGTGAGAATACATAAATGAAGGTAGAAAGTATATTCAGCTATGGACATAGCTTTAAAAAAAATATTTGCTTTTCAGTTCATTATTCTGAAAAAATAAATGTTTTACTTAGGTTGTATAAAATAAATAAATAAATAAATGAAAATTGATGAAACATTATTGAAATATCTTCATGGATCCAGCTAAGTTTCCTGTCACTTCAACACCATATATATTCAGTGCAGTGAGGTCGGTAACCTCTCCTGAGTTTCTCTAGTGCCAAGTTTATTTTTATATTCAGAAATGTTTAAGAAGAAAAATTTATATTGTTGAGTTAAAAGATTTGTTGTTGATACTTAACTAGCACCAAAATTAAGCATTCCCCTTACATTATTTATAGTAATCCTGTTTGATCTATCTAACATGACAGGAAGTAATGTTTCAGTATCACTTGGACATATTGTGAGTCTGTATTGACTACTATTCCAAATCCAAGCCCTTAACTCCTAATGGAGTCATAGGGCCACCGTCATGACATGGCATTTCTTGGGAATTTATTTAAACCCAGCAGTGCCCATCCCTTCTCTAGACCTGACCACAGCCGATTTCTTTGAGAGAGAGAGAGAAAGAATTTACCCCAGTACTGGACTGGTATTTAATTTATGGACTCCAACGGGATGAAAAGCAAAGTTGATCTCGGCAGGATTTTAATTCAGAGCACACAGAGCCAGAACAAATACCACAAAGCATTCTAACTGACACTCTAACAACTCTGCCAATTTGCTGCCTTATTGACGACTATTACTTTCAGATATTTTGTGGTGGAATTATATTTCTACCTTAACTAATGCTCCTTTATGACAATTCTTCTCTGAAATAGACCTACTTTTTAGCTGGCTTCACCGGTTCTCTTTTGGTGCCATGTTAAGTCATAGTTGTATACAATTTCTTTTTTTGTCATATTGTCTTCATAAAATAATCTTATTAAACATAGTCGTGGGTCCTTTATTTGTATCAGATTTTCTGTAGTTTTAATATGTTTAAATAATATTTCTTCTTTATCCCACATCTTTTTCTTTAAGCAGTTCATGTTCAGAGATTCTCTCCTTCCATATAACCATGACACCTGAAGCGTTGCAAGCAACACTTGAGAGATTTGATTCTGAAATATCTGCTAAGTTCAACTAAGCTTCATTCAAGTTGTTGTAATGTAACAAATCTTATCTATTATATCTAGAGATCTTACACAGGAGCCCATAGTGTCTGATGGCGGTCCCACTGTCAAAAATATTATCGCCTGCTCCTAATATACTTAAAGGGCATCTTCTGTCAGTTAACCGTGAATATCACTATATTCTTTTGTACACCCACTGGTTGCACTCTTCACAGTGTTGAATTACAGCCTGTTTCTTTTCGACACAAACTTTTACACCCACACACATTACCTTCCTGTTGTTTCTACAAGACTTAATGTTATGACTACATATACAACAGAAGATTCAGCTAACATTTTTAGTATTTTTGTTTTTCACTCAATTTTATTTTAATTTTTATTTTTTCTCAATTTTATTTTTATTTCAGCTTGTGTGTGTGTTTGTGTGTAACAAATTTAAACTTGTAAACTATCCAAAAGCTCTAGATACTTACTTTAATTACCATTGTTAGATTTGTTTTGCTTGTTAATTAAAAAAAAAAAATAATCATGTGGAGAAT
>JAYRBU010000001.1:31506485-31516538 GCA_036023795.1 Vulcanoctopus hydrothermalis
ATCAAAGGCACTCAAGACATGACCATCCCATTTTATGTTCAGAAATAATGCATCTAGGACCATACCATCGAATATGTCCTTTTTTCAAGATAATAGTGTGTAATTTGAGGGAGATTTGGCTGCTATTTCTAGCAGCTTGAGTAAGCATGTAGAAGCTCCTTCATTAGCTCAAGACAGAATTAGTCTCAAAGAATTTGAACTCAGTACAACAGACTAATAGACTCTCTCATCAATTTCAACATGAGTGTTCCAGTTGTTCGATCAACGGAACTTCCTGCATGTTGAATTATAGTGCAAGTGGCTGAGCATTCCATAGACACAAAGTAATAATCTTCATGCAGAATGACACTGTGTGACTGGTCTGGGCCTTCAAATCAAAGATACAGTCAATCCAAGGGGCTTCCAGAGAGTTTCTGTTTACCCAATTTCCATGATATACCTAATGAACACCATGTTGATTAAACGATATAAGTGATGATAAACCAGCAAGTCATAGTTCCACTTTTGGAAATTAATTTCTGCTAGATAGGCAGATGCTGAATGCTAGTGCTTTGCTCCTGAAGCTGTACAGTGTCGGTGATGGGATACAAACTTTCGCCCAAAAGGTTCCAAAAGGTTAATGTATTATCCACTGATCCAGTGCTATTTCCTGTTAGTTAAACCAAACCAGGAAATTGTTGGATTAAATATATGGAGATGAAAATTACCAACATTACATTTTACATAAATACAATGTGAATTAAGTATTTGCCTAGTATCTAGTTAAACTCTAGTAAATTAACTGTTGAAATATTTATGAACATGCATGAAAACTGTTGTTAAGCATATTGAAATAATAATTTAATACCAAACTTCAGTATATAAAAACCTTCAAGAAACAATATAAATATGAAAGCAAAACTAATTGAATACTATGTGTAGAACAAAGATAAAGAGAAAGGCAATTTGAGAAAGTCCTTGGTAACAATGAAGTATGCAACATCGAAGATAGAAACGAAGATGAATAAGCAGGTAATTTTGATGATTTGCACAGATATTAAAATCTTTATAAATGGGAAAATATTTTTAGCAAATCAGTTAGGATTTAGCAACAAAAGATTAAAACTGGTGTAGAGAAGATTATATATGTTATTACTAATCCATCTTCATCACTTGCAAAGATAAACAAGCATGAAAATAGAAGAAAAATATATAAGAAAAGTACCACACACCCCCACAAGTGAAACACATGGTGTGCCTGTATGTGTGCATATGCGCACACACATGCACACACACACACACACACACACGCACGCACACACACACACACACACACACTGTCACCATGAAATTTCTCAATATCAGAACCAGTAGCAAGGTGGACTGAGACAACTGAGGCCTCAGATCTGAAGGTGAGCAGTGGAGTGTTTTCCTTTTGCCTTCCCCAGACCCACAGTAGAACTTGAACTCAAGACTGCATAGTGTCTTGCTCTATAGAGAAGTGGGTTGTACCTATTTACAGCTAGGTAAACTAAGGCAGTGAAAATTAAATGTCTTGATCATAGGCATAACACAACACCAATGACACAGTACAAATTACCAACCCATTGTTTGGTAATCCAATTCATTACCGATTTGGCTTAGTGTGACTCTACACAGGCACACATATACACAAACACATAAACACACACACATACACACACACGAATATTAAATAAATTTAATAGTTTTTATCAATTACCAAAAATGAATTAAAGCAACTTTCTAAATTCAAACTTCTAAAATTAGTACTAGATTTGATGTTTATATATTTTTAAAAATATAAAATAAACACCTTAATTCATTTATCTACATCCTACTAAAAGATACCCTCTTAGATTATTTTTATTGAGTAATTAATAAATTACTGAAATTAAGAATAAACATATCTAATAAAATGGTTAGATTAATCTAGTAAAATTGAGTAGCTTCAGTGATAACCATCAAAGCTAATAAAGAGGCTTGGAAACTGAGTGTGTTAAACTGAGGATTGGAGTATGTAACATAATTTCAATTCTCATAATAGCTTTATTTACTGCAATTGTTATTGGGAAAAGAATATATTCTTTTATTTTTTTACTGGTTTCGGTTATTGGACTGCAGCTATGCTGGGGCACTGCCTTCAAGGTTTTAGTTGATCATATCAACCCAGTACTTGCTTCAGTCTGCTACTTATTTTAGCTGTCTCTATTTGTCAAAATCACTAAGTTAAGGAACATCAATGGTACAACATAACACCATTTTTTTTAGATTGGTGTAAACATAACATGCACACACACACGCACGCATGCACACACACACACACACACACGCACACACACACACACACACACTATTTTATTAAAACAATAGTTTTCAGGTTTATAAATCTGTTTCGATCAACTTGATCTCTTCAGAGTTAATCAGATTAGTTCGGAGATCATGTTGATCGAAACAGATTTATAAACCTGTAAACTATTGTTTAAATAAATTAATATATTTAAATCTACCCCATCAAGTATGGAGTACTTTATTTAGTTTGTGAATGCCCTTGTTCACAGCTCCAGGTCATTTGTGTATATAGTAGTAATTGGCTTTACTACAGTCAGTTACTTGTGAAAGCATACTGAAGACAGATGTCCTTAGAATGAGTCTTAACACAACCTTTCATCAAGGCCTGTAAATATAGTATTTTCCAATTATACTCTGTGTTGTAAGGATTTTGTCAGATGTTTAATTCTGTTGTCATGTTCGATCCAACTGCATGGTATCTTGGGCAAGTGTCTTTACCATAACCTCGAGTCGACCCAAGCCTCATGAGTGAATCTGGGTACACGGAAATTGCGCAAAAGCTTGTCAGATGGATTGCATCTGCTATTCAAAGGCCCAGCCTTGTCACACTGTGTCACGCTGATTCTGCCTGAGGATTGCATTAAAGGTACATGTATCTATGGACTGCTCAGCTGCTTACACACTAATTCAATGAGCAGGCCGCTTCGTTGATTGAACAACTGAAACACTCATCGTCGAAACCAACAGAGATCCATCACCATCATATTTCTCATGTAGACTTATGTCATTATACTGAATATCTAATGATTCGTTGAGTTCTTCTTTGAGGAATATATTCCTTAGTGACAGACAACCACGTCTGCATCAATTTTATATTCTAAATATACATGTCACAATTAAGAAATAAAGTGAGACAAACTGATTAATATAGAATTGTTAAATAAAGCATTAGTAATGAACTATTTTTTTAATTTATTTAAGCTTTTAGTTCTTAAAGTATTAACAGCAAAAAAAAAATAGATGACATTAAAGTTATAAATTTAGGCCTGAATAAGAGTCTAAAATACCCACTACAACATAAATATATATCTAAGCTATATTGACTCCACTTACCTCTCTCACAATAGCGATACTTTAATTCATATGAAAATTAAAGACAAAATAACTATTAGCCAGAGAAAATCCTGTTTCTCAGAGAACTTTTCATTATAAGTTAAACTATTACTTTTGTTTTGTTATTTTTGTTTTTTGTTACATTGGAATCATGTTAACATATTACTCTGAAGAAATTCAACTTATGAATGTGCTTTTGCTACCAATGTAATGAATGAAGCCTTGCAGAAAATATGATGCAATTATCAAAGGTGGATTAACTGTATATCCAATTTTGGGAGACAGCAGAACTCATGTTCCTAACATCATTGCTTGATCAAATGTGAAAATGTGGCTTCTTCCCTAATATACATCTTTAATTCACAACCAACTAGTTCTTTTACATTTTCCTTTTCACATCAGTCCAATAGCTACAGTATTACTGATTCTCTTAACAGTATGATTTACATTAAGACAACTAATCTTTTTTCCTCTTCTTAAATCCAATTAACATTTTTCTCTCATCAACCCACTATCTTGAAAGGATATCATCAATGCCAAAGCTCTGCTTTCACTTTTAATTCTTGTCATTTCATTATTCTTTAAACCCCTGCTTACAAGAACACTTTTTGTATCTGTTTTTCAATATCATTATGATATTCAGCTTTACTGAAAGAGTAATTTCATTTGTATTTTCTCAAAAGTCAAGGGAGGGGAAAAAATATACTCAAAACTGGTAGAACTGTAAACCCACAAACTGTTTATCAATTATCCAGTTTTGTCTGTTGTTCTATCAATAATCCAATATCCTACCTTTGTAAACCCGAAGTGTAGAGTGCCATGAAATAAGTCAAAAAAAAAAAAAAAGTCTCAGCGAAATCAAATGACTTTTTTATAAATAAAACTTCTAAGTAACTTGTAATTTCACTTTGAATATTTACAAATGACCACAAGAAAGAATGTCACTTTTGCCCATGATTTTGAAAGATGTAACAATTTAAGTTACACAAAAATATACATTTGTAAATATAGAGAATAACTCTATTGTTTTTATACATTTTCAAGAGAATAATTAGGATTAAAATTTCATTTTGATGAGATTTTTCTGCTCCCTAATAAAACAGAAATCATAAAATCAAGAGGAAGATACCCAAATCTTAATTGTTGAACTAATCTTAGTAGCTAGAAATTTACTATTATGGATTGGTGGTGACAGTAACATTTGACAATCAACTCTAAAGATTAAAGTAAACAATCAATCCAAACCTAACATTTTGATAAAACATCACTGTATAATTCCCACTGTTGTTCTGTATTAAGAGTGAAACTAAATATAGTTATCAAAGTGACAAAATGAAAATTAAGAACAGTAAATATAAAAATTGTTAATAAAATTAGCTCTCTATTGGGGTATCGTTATGGAAATGTAAGTATAAAAAAGCAAAAAAATAAAAATTGCCTATAATGAGACAAACTCTATTTATAAAATTATATCCTTTATTAACCACAATTTTCTCTAGTATTTTTAGGTATAGTGAAAAGGCAAAAAATCCTATATGACTTCACATTCCATCAGCAGTTTGATTCACAATTTGTTTATAGTAAGAGACACAATCAGGAATTGAACTGACTTATTAAGTAGAAAGAATCTTTCAATTAATTTAGTGAAGAACTTAAATATAAAAAGACTGAAATTATAATTAGGTGAATTATAAATTTAATCCTTTTATTTTTATTTTTCATACATAGAAATTATTTATTGAGGGATATTTAAATAAGTTTACCAAATTGTTTTTATTGATTAACACAAGCTTTTTGTCAAATTATCTTTCTGTACAATGTTTTAAAAATATATTAGCATATTTCTCTAGAAAAAATATTTTATTATTGGGAGCAGGGATTCTAAATAAGTGAAAGGATTGCTAAAAAATTTAAATCTCAAAGTGATAAGGTGCTGTATTATATACCTCAGTAGATGGAGAAATTATGTGTTTGCAGACCCATCTAATTCATGCCAGCATCGAAAAACTGATGCTAAAATCATGATGGTGGTGGTGGTGGTGGTGATGACAACGGCGAAGATTCCTCATGCAGAGAGTGAACGAATATGTAACTACAGGAAGACATTATAATCTAAGGTTATCATATTAATGCTTCAGCCATTACCTCAGCTGGATGATTTTACAGCAGTTTAGCAGGCACAAGCTGGCAACAGCTAATGTAGTATGAAAAATTTACTGGAAAATCTATTGGCTCATCGACTGGAGTTCAATACCTTTACAATTAAATTATTTTATTATCTTCAATGCAGAAATGGAGAGATTTCACAAGTTATGTCTATTTACATACACAGATTTATTTATATTATTTTTTATGATCTTCTCTTGAAATAAAGACTTTCAAATTAATTTTAATTCAAATTCCTCTTTCACACATCATTCTAACAAATGCCATGCCTTGAAAGTCAAGAACCTTATGGAATATGAATATGTGTGTGTGTGTGTCTATACCATTCTTTTTTAGGGATAGCAGCCAGGCATATAATCTTTATGAATCAAGCAATCTATCCCTCAATGTCATCTCTCCTCCCCTTTCACAATGTGCTTCGTTTAGAAATTCTCACTTCATTTTTTAATGTTTATAAATGTTTGTGTGTGTGTGTGTACGTGAATGCATGCGAGGGAGCATGCTTCTATGCTTCTTTAATAAATTAAACTTCTTCATAAACCCTTGCTGTACCCGTGACCAATCCTTGTTCCTATGAATTAAGCAGTAAGTAGTTGCTCATGCAGTGGTTAACTCTCCACTTTCATTCTCTCTCCTCTTTTTCTCTCACTAGAATTTCTAGAAAACTGAACATTTCAGAATGAAACAGAAGTAGAGATGACTCTTAGTTTGGTAAGACAAAACATTCAACCATACAAATGCTGCCAAATCAAATAAGAAATACAAAAAAAAATTTGCTACTGGCAACTATTAATATGGCTAGCATGTTGTTAGTTAGCTCCAGGTCAGCCCTGATCAAGCAAACTTATGACTAAAGTCATTCCAGCTGTAACCGTCCTGTCTTTCATTCAGGCATAATGTATCTAGGATTATGTTACCTAATGTCCTTCATTTTTTAAGATGGTAGGGTGTGATTTGAGGGAGATTTAGCTGCAAGGTCTAGCAGGTTGAGTAACCACATAGAGGCACCTTCGTTGGCTGTTTTGTTGATACTACATACAGTAGGAGAGGTGTCATATGTAAGCACTCCTTGACTACCAACAAGCAACCACACCATCCTTCTTTCCAGCAAATCAGTTCCATTTAAATTTTTCAATTCACTATATTACATATGTGAGATCCCACCATATTTGTATTTAGTATGCAAAACACTCCTTTTAAAGTATTTTCCCTCAGCCAGATGCAGGCATGGCTGTGTGGTTAAGAAGTTTGCTTCGTAACCACATGGTCCTGGTTTCTCTTAAACTGTGTGGAACCTTGGGCAAGTATCTTCTACTATAGCATCGGGCCGACTAATGCCTTGTGAGTGAAATTGGTTGACAGAAACTGTATAGAAGCCTGTCGTATATGGGTGTATATATGTGTCTGTACCATACCTTGAATGCCTTGTGTGCACGCGTGTGTGTGCTTGTCATCAATTGACACTATTTATCACTGAAGTCAGCTGGTGACGTTTGTTTATATCTCCATAAAACAAAATACCTCGCAATTTGGTAGTTCGGTAGTATGATTCCCATACTTAAAACCAGTATGGTTGGTGACAGGAAGGGCATCCGACCGTAAAATGCTGTCTCAAAAAATCTCCGTTCAACCCATGCTAGCAAGGAAACAAGGACGTAAAACGATGGTGATGATGATGATATTGTCGCAAGATTACTGAGCCTATCAGACATACTAGTGGTCTTGTATATGAATATAGAGCACACTGTACATATACTGTTTGTTGTTGCTGTTTAGTCCCAAGTCAATCCTGATCCAGTAGACCTATGATCAAGGGTATTCCAACCATGACCATCACATCTATTTTTAGCCTTTGTGTATCCAGGACTACATTATCCAATGTGTTCTTCATTTATTAAGATGATAGGGTGTGATTTGAGGGAGATTTAGTTACTATTTCTAGTAGGTGAAGCAACCATGTGGAGGTTCTCTCTTTATAAGATATGCAGCTGATATTCTCATACAAACATCCTCCTACCAAGAAGCATACAATATCTTCAAGATATTATTTAGTACAGATTCACACATTAGTTTCTCCATCAAAATCCAACAGTATCAGGATTCAAAATCCAACAGTATCAGGATTCACAATTTCAACCTAAAAAATAATAGACAAGGTAGCACATTCACCTGCCTCTGCAGAAAATCTTGTTTGTCCATTTCAAATTGGCCTTGCTAACCAGTGCTAAATGTTTGTATATGAATAACAATATACACAACATATGGTGAAGGAGAAAACAAGACTATCAATATGAAGAGGTTCCATAACATCTTGAGATGAAATGGAAATCTTGAAGCCTATTAGAAAAAAAGAAGAAGATAGGGACCACTCCTCACAAAAATATCTGCTACTTCAGGACCCATCACTGAAGTAATTCTGTCACCAATGTAATTGGATCCGCTATATGGAGAGAATGGCTGAACATACAACTCACCATTTCAGGACCTTCTCTAGAAAGACTATCTGTCCCAAAAAATAAATCCATGATCTCAACAGAATATACTCACTGGCAAACTACACAATTGGAAATGCCAACAAATGTCTTAGATCTTATGTAATAATACTCTACTGGATGTGTAAAATGAAACAAGTTTTACATTAGAGTACCATCAACCTATTAGATATATATACTAGAGAACATACAAATATAGCAGCCTCATTTATTAGAAAGTTTCTCAACAGTTGCCAGGATACAGAAATTACAATTTTTCTATCAAGACCATCGACAGAAACATCAGTAACTTATATATTAAAAAAGTAATACTTATTAAGTGTCTACAACCACAGATTTAACAATCTCCATAAGCTTCTCAATTGTAAACTGTTTATTAAATAATTTGAATATCACAGCCCGCACATCATTGTCGTGCTTCACATCTCTGCACATGTATTAGGAGTTTTGATGTTGTTTACAATTGACTTCTCATTTAAAATTGCAGCTTTTTAAAGCTGAAATATTGAATAATTTATCTTACCCCAACATTACATTGTTGATAAGCTTTTATTACCTTCCTGTTTCTATAAAATAGGAGACGTTATAATGCAAGTGATGCACTGAGTATAGTTAGAGAGCAGTGTAGGCCAAATTGTTACAGAGTATACATTTGTGTGGGGAGGTAACAATATTGGCTATACTTTTAACAAATAAGTGAAAGAGTTGATTTAGAGTAACATAATTATATTATTGAGGTAGTTGATTGTGAAGTGATAACCATGACAACCACTTTACTGTCTGTATATGCATGAGGGGGATGTTTAACAGATGAGCAGAAGCATAACACTTTAGAGACTCAAAGCAGAACTACATAGAAGAGTGGCACCAGGGATATTGTTATCATTGCAAGGAAATTTATTGACTATGTTGGGAAACACAGAAATGAACACATGTTGGGAAACACAGAAATGAACACATATGCAGATACAAGGAATATAGAAACCCAAAGCTCTTGGAACACTGAAACATGAATAGATTCTTCAGCTGTATCACAAACTACAAAAAAACTATTTAACTAACTGGTTACCTAGTAAGTTGAAACCAAAAGACAAACTGAATTTTCTGACAGGAGAAAATATTGACAAATGATTATAAACAACAAACACCTACTGCTCATGTGGAATTCTCTTCAATAACATTCTAATTTCTCCTATATATTGACTCACGATTTGAATAACTTTAAGGTCACTCGTCCTCTTAGCATAAACAATTGGCATACTTCATATTTTCTGCTTCTTTCTTAACTAGGCATAACTGATAGCTACCATTCCACTTAGCCTCTAGATACTCTACCATCCATCCATGGAATTGATTAATAGATTAATGGTTAATGAATTCAGGCTGAACATTAAAAAAAAGAACCACAATTAGGATATGGAATGAGTGCAGAAGCTGAAGGGTATCTCAGTGATGGCTAGTTTTAGCAGAACTAGCCAATGTTTAAATAGAAGCACAAGCTAACAAACTTTTGGGTATTCTTAAAATAATGCTACAAGCTAGTGGAGAAGAAACCCACAGCAGATAGTGGTGGAATTGTGTGTAGCAGTTAAAACTATAAAAGATAAGTAACTAGCATTGTAGAGGTGGAAGAAAGAAAGGTGGTAGAGAATCTAGAAGCTAAGTAGAAAGGTAGCTGTCAGTTATACACCTAGCTAAGAGATAAGCAGAAAATATGAAGCATGCCAATCTTTTATGCAAAGAGAATGAGTGGTTTAAAGATATTCAATTCATAATATTAAGGTGAATCAGGATGTTATTGAAAATAAATGTACTTCTACAGTTGCCCCTAAATCATTATACTACATTCAGTCATATCCTTATCCCACCTAGTGCGTATCTCTAAATACCAAAACCTTACTATTTTATTGGGGTTTTTCCCCCCCTAAAACACTACTCTGCACTGGAGTTTCAACTTGAGTATGGGTTATCCTGTCCATCTCTTATTTCTCTC
>JAYRBU010000001.1:31554425-31566057 GCA_036023795.1 Vulcanoctopus hydrothermalis
CTCTAACAATATTTTTTTTATTTTTTGCGTACAACCACTCAACACTAAATATACCACTCAGGTAACAGAAATCATCAACAATGTTTTATAAGATACTGGAACAGCTCATTGACTTCATTTCAGTTGTGCCCCTACTGTTAACTACTCCCCTACACCTATCACATTTGAAGACAGTTTTCTCTATCAGTCTGCTCAAGATTCTTTGCATATTATATTTACTAATAGCTTCCACTAAGAACACAGACAGTATTTAGTTCTTACATACTCACTTCCTAAATATAAGTAACTGAGATTCTGTGCTCTCTTGTACTAACTACTTCTTTGGTATTTACCATGTTGACCTGTAAGCCTAGTATTTAAGGTTTGGAACTTTTACTGCAGCTCATTGACAGATTCTGCAATGGGAACTAGATCCTCAGTATGTAGACATTTTCCAAGAACAACCAGTCCTGAGATCTTTATTTCTAGCCTAAAACAAATATAATGAATAGAATGTGACTGATGATAGAGCCCTGCTGGATACCTACTTGCTCACTGAACTCATTTCCAATCCTAATCTTGCTAACAGCACCTTTATACACAGCTTGCATGGTTTTCTCACAAAGCATTCTAACTGTCTTAACACCAATCAGACTATAAGGTCAATCCCCATGTCAGATGCTTTCTCTAGAAGAACAAATATAAAGTAGCATAGTTTGCTCTTATTTTGAATCATTCTCCTTTGTGTTGTTAGACTAAACACAATCAAACCTACATCTGAAATTATTAAACTTTTTTTTAAACAAGCATAAATATTTTTAAAAACCAAAAGTATTTGAAGTGACTATCGAAATTTGAAATATTTGAGATTTATTTTCACTTCCTCTATGAATCCTACAAACTGTTGGTAAATTTTAAGATGTTAGCAATCAGACAATCCTGTCTTTTTCTTTTTTAAATCTTTAGTGTGATGAGGAAATTCTTACAACCAGACAGTTGTTACTGATCAGTAATCTATGAATGAGTAAGAGTACAACTTTTGAAAAAAGATATATTATGCTTTGAAACAACTGATGATCGCCCACAGCACTTCAATATTTTCAATATTGCTTAAACTTCAAAAATATTTACTTTACTCTTCATAACCAATATATATTTAAGTCATGAGCATATGTTAATTCTCTACAAGAAACCAAACATGTCATATTATGGAGTAATGCTCTTATATCCTGAAAAACTACTAAAACATATGAAGAAGACAAACATCTACACTACAACACTGCAACACCACCACAAAAAACATTTCATGCAGTCCTTCATTCCAAGGACCAACAGCCTTGCTTTTAACTCCATTACTTCTGCCAGCCTTTCTTCAATAGGTACAGGCATGGCTGTGTGGTTAAGAAGTTCACTTCACAACCATAGACTAAGGTTAATGAAAGTCTTGGGAGTGAAATTTGGTAAACAGAACCTTGTGGAAGCCTGTTGGCTGGATCATACCTGTTCTTGATAGGTAGACTTAATCTGTCACTTGGTTTAACACCATCACCTGGCCCCTGGGTGCATTTAGCAGAGTCCACTTTGTTGCTAGCATTTGAGCCAGATCTCCAGTCTGATGATAACTTCCTCCCTTCAGTCTCAGAGGGCCTGAAAAAGTGTGATAGGCACTGCCCTTCCTCTTCTGACTAAGCCCTTAAAAAATATTGCAATCGGTTCCATTTAGCCTAAAACCATATCATCTTTATTTTCCACTCTAGTTAAAGCCACTAAGAAAAAGAATTTGCGTTATCACCAAATTCCCACCTGTTACCATCCTACATACAAAGCATAGTTAGCACTTTATTGATTTATGGATTAACCCATAGACCTTGGTCATTTTCAGACTATTGACTGTAACCCAGTGTTTCAGAACAATATTTAATTAATATTGTAATAACATTTTGTATGTTAGTAAATGTTACTGCATACTCCTGTTTCTTCATGCTAGCAGAGTTTGGACAGCTTTCCAAATTATGACATTTCTATAAATTGCTTAACTTTCCCAAATATCAGCTACTTTTGGGGGATCAAACACTTATTACAACAAATGTTTGTATTTTCAAACACATCTAACTAATAGAATGATTGACACAGCTCTAAATATGTTATAGAACTCAGCCTACATATATCTATTTGTATTTTTACCATTAAAATATATTATCTAAATCAAAATAAACTTTCTTAAACTATTAAAAAGTTATTTCATAGTCAAAATCAGAAAGAAGTGAAGAAGTTACCTGCTGTTGAAATTCATCATAGTTTATCAAAGGTCCTGAGAAGCATAGAGGCAAGTAAATTGTATAACAAAGCAGATCACAAAAATCAAAGCTGTTCCCATGATTTTCACCATCTTCATTATGGATGTGTTTCTTTTTCCATTTTATGTAATGAGAATGTTCTAGACAAAAACTTGTGTAACGAATGTTACATAAAGACATGATAATCATCAGAAAATAGTAATGAAGATCCAGCTCTGGTGTCCAAGGGAACAAAGTAGTTTGCTGAAAAATGTTAGAAATGTGCATGAGATGCAAGTAAAACAGTTTGGTTTTGAATTAATATATGTAAATAACACATTATTGTTACTCTTTTTTGAAAAGTAGCAATGAACTATGTACAAATGTATGATGATACCAGTTACCAAGTTAAGAGGGATAGAATAGATATGAAAAAGAAAAGGAAACAAGATAGTGTGAGTGGATCGTTGTAAGACTGTTGTAAAAGAATGGATGTAATCACACCATCAGTCTACAAGACAGTGCCATGTTGTAAAATATTTCCTACTATTATGATGGTTCCAACTTTGAAAACAACAAGTATCAACAAGACCAATATATTTCTTAATAACTTCAATAAAAGAAGAAAAATAAAGACTAGAGCAATCAATGTTCATGCAACTGATGTAAATGGTACAATGTCTTCTACACAACAGAGTTGATGACCTCCTCCTAAACAGAGTTCAGCTGAGCTCTTCTTAAACAAAGTTCAGTCGGCATCCTCCTAAACATAGTAGATGATCTCCTCCTAAACAGAGTTCAGCTGACCTCCTCCTCCCAAATAGAGTAGATGACCTCTTCCTAAACAAAGTTCAGCTGGCCTCCTTCAAAACAGAGTTCAGAGGACCACCTCCTAAGCAGAGTAGATGACCTCCTCCTAAACAGAGTTCAGTTGTCCTCCTCCTAAACAGAGTTCAGTTGTCCTCCTCCTAAACAGAGTTCAGCTGGCTTCTTCCTAAACATAGTAGAAGGCCTCCTCCTAAACAAAGTTCAGCTGACCTCCTCCTAAACAGAGTCCAGTTGGCCTCCTCCTAAACAAAATTCAGATGGCTTCCTCCTCCTCCTAAAGACATGCTGGTTTACTTCAGTATTTCCCACTCAGTGTTCCTACCATACATATATGAGAAATACTTTGCAAGCAGTGGTAGACAATTATTGACAATATTTCCATTGCTTCACTATACAAATGACCATATCTCAGAAAAGTACAACACTGGGCATAATACAGCATTATAGATCCTGCTTTTGTGAAGCCGATATCGTGTTTCTACCATAGCTGATTCAAGTTAACAAAAACAACAAGAGCTTAACTAATCCTTGTAATTCTCTCACTGAAACTGATGTCAGGTATTTCATCCACTTCAAGGAATTTGAAGACTAATAGTAGATTCAAAGGATTACCAACAACATTCTGTAACATTATTTTATGTTTTGTATACATAAACTCCATTCTAAGTGGAATTGTTACTCAGCTTATTTAGTAGATACTGGATCTGAATGGAGCCTGAGGCCAAATAGGCCATATTTTCCACATACATTATGTTGGCCACTTGTTTTTTGAAAGTAATTCAACTCCAGAAATGTTAGCAATAGGGACAGTTTCTGAGTCTTATAGGAACAATATAGATGGTAGCCTTCAAATATTGTAGTGTTTTTCTGCATAATTCAGTATGGTATATGGTAGTCTAGAATGGTATTTGTATAGTATTGTTTGGTGTTGTATCAATACATTCATGATTCAAGTGGATATCAGTTTATGCTTTAAAGTCAAAATCTTTTTTTAATATTTCCATATTAACTATTTGAAAAATTCCATTCATAGGAATATGAAGTGCTATGAAGTACTTCTGGTACTTCAGATTAGTAGGAGCACTACTACATAGGAGATGTTATTGGTGATGGTATTTCATATTAGTAGAAACACAGCCAGAATAGTAAAGGTGATGATGATGGAGGTGGTAATGGTGGTTTAGTGTAGAATCAACATTTTAAAAATGTTTCATATATTTTCATAAAATCGAATTTTTACAAATAGTGTTCTTTCATGAAAATTTACTGTTTTGATTACAAAATAAAGATAACTAATAATTATGAGGTAACAGTTATTAATCAATATTGAACTTTTACATAAGCACAAAGACTTAGATTTATAGATATGAGACTAACAACAAAGTGATATGATGCCGTGTCTTTTTTCAAGGGCATTATCTTTTTATCCTTTTACTGATTTCAGTCTTTAGACTGAGGCTATGCTGGAGCAATTAGGTGGCAAATTGGCAGAGTTATTAGCTTGTTGGACAGAATGCCTTGCAGATTTCATTCTGGCTCACTGAGCTCTGAGTTCAAATCCTGATGAGATTAACTTTGTCTTTCATCCTTTCGGGGTAGATAAATAAGGTACCAGTCTAGGGCAGTGGACTGGTGGAATCGTCAGAGTATCAGACAAGATACCATGTGTTATTTATTCCAGCTCTTTGCATTCTGAGTTCAAATCACACCGGGCCTACTTGGGTGGTAGACTTTATTCATTGCCCGATTTAACACCACCACTTGGCCCTTGGGTGCCTTTAGCAGAGTCCACTCTGTTGCAATCATTTTGACCAGGTCTCCTGTTTCTTCTTCCCCTTTTTCCCTATCAGTCTCAGAGGTGTTGTAAAAAGGTCATGGGTGCTGCCCTTCCTCCGAGGAGCAGAGGCACTGTAGTAATAGTAGAAAAGGCAGAATGAGGAGATAGCACATCTGTGGGCCAGAGGTTGGAGTGTGTTGGTAAGCAACTTCATGCCAATCAGTCTATAGGTGTTTTGGTGTATATTTGGTGTCTATGTTTAATTCTATGCATATCACTTCACCTAGCTGTCAAGAATAGGCTCCAGATCATCTAGGAATGCTACCTGAGATATATTGTCACCCTATTCGTGGGGAGACCTATTTTCCTAACTTAGTGAACTTGGCCCCCAGAAAATAGCAATACTGGGTCTGTAAGGTTAGTGGTTCACATACTGTCACTAGAACTTGCTTCATATATTGTCACTTTTCACATAAGTGATTAATAGATAATAATTAGTGATGATGAGAGGTAATAAAAGCAGACCAAAGAAAGTTTTGTCTTATCCGTTCTATCTTTTGTGAAAGATAGTTGAATGCCAAGAAGAGAGAGAGAGAGAACTTTTTCCAGGCAAGGAAGAAAAATAAACACATATGGTATTTTTGAGCTACAAAGAGATTTCGGTAGGGTAAAATTTAAATCAACAAAATACAAATCATAAGTTTTAATTAATTAATAGATAATAATTGGCGATGAGGGGGGAGGGGGATAAAAGCAGATCAAAGAAAGTTTTGTCATATCTGATCTAGTGCTGCCATCAACATTGACATGGTGAAAGGCAGCTTAAGAGAGATTGTAGAGATGCTAGAGCAGAAGCAAGTAGATGTATGCTGTGTACAAGAGGCAAGATAGAGGGGAGCATCAGCCAGACTCCTCACAGGCAAGGAACAAAGGTAAAACTTCTTCTGGGTGAGTAACAGCGATGGGGTTGCTGGAGTAACTTTATTGTTAGTAGAGAAATGAGTAGATAAAGTAATTGACATAGTCAGAGTGTGTGATAGGATAATTAAGCTTATGCTAATTATGGACAATGCGATAGCAACATTTATCTTTGCATTATGCACCACAATCAGGGCAAACAGAAAACAGAAGGACCACTTTTATGAGGCTCTCCTGCAGACTACCTTGATAATGAAGGTTGGCAATTTTAACGGACATGTTGGAAAACACCATGATGGCTTCTCTATTGGTATGGTATGAGGAATGAAGAGGGATCAAGGCTCCTGAAGTTCTCTGATGCAAATGACCTAACCATTTATAACACTAACTTCAGGAAACTAGCCACCATCTGATCACTTATCAATCAGGTTAACACTCAAGCCAGATTGGCTTTATACTCCTCAGGAAATTGGATAGACAGATGGTTGCCGATAGTAAGCCTTTCCCTGGTGAAGAATGTGCCACCCAACATAGACTAGTGATTAGTGACTTCAGAGTAAGTGCTAGATGGAGCCAGAGACACACAACAATCTGAAGAAGGAAGATATGAAAGCCGAAAGAGCCCTTGCCCAGTCATAGGTTCAGAGAAGTTCCAGTTGATGCATATGAACCTGCTGAGGGCTACAGACCAGATCAGTGGCTGGTGCAAGGTTCCAGCCAGATGGAAGTTGACATAGGTTTGGAATAGTACTGTAGTTAGCCATACAATCTAAGAGACAGGTTTAGAAATACTGGAAAAAAGGTGGCAGCAGAGAACAATATCAATTACCTAGTAGAGAAGCGAGATATCAGATATACTTAACAAGGGAAGAAGGAGAAAGTAAGAGGTTTGCATGTGCATAAGAGGTTCTGCAGCATAAGGATCAGCGGCATCAGGTGTTCTGGATTACATGGCAGTGTACTAGAGAGAATCAAGACGTTGTTGAGAAGTGTGTACGGAATCTTAACAACACACTTGCTTTTACTGATGCTGAAAAGAAAAACATAGAAGTGCTATTATGAGAGGTTGTTGAATGATGAAAATGCATGGGAGAGATAATGTCTACGCCAAGTAGACCCAACTGAAGGACCAGCCATCGAAAGTGACAGCAATATGATTGCAAGTGAAATTAGGGATATGAAGGCAGGGAAGGCAGCTGGACCATCAGAGATAATCGCTGAGATGCTTAAAATACCTGGTGAAGCAGGTCACCTGCTAGTCTCTCATACAGTCGTCTTACCCAATGACTGGCATAGCAGTATCACCATCAGCTACTAGAAGGGCAAAAAAAAAAGCACAAAAGAGAGGCAACTACAGAGGAATCAAATTGATGGACTTGGTTATGAAAGTTGTGGAAAGAGTTATAGCATAACTGATTAGGAACAGAATTCGACTAGATGAGAGGCGGTTCAGATGTGTGCAAGGAAGAGGTACTACTGATGCCTTCTTCCTAATGAGACAACTGCAGGAGAAGTCATTGGTTAGGAGTAAGCTACTGTACCTAACATTCGTCGACCTGGAGAAGGTCTTTGATAGGGTTCCACACTCTGTACTCTGGTGGTTGCTAAGAAAACTAGGTGTAGATGAATTGATTGTGAGGACCATGCAAGCCATGTACAGAGGTGCAGTCAGCAGGGTGAGAGTTGACAATGAGCATAGCGACGAATTTAAGGTTCCACTAGAGCTCAGTCCTCAGCCACCTTCTATTTATTATAGCCTTCCAGGCCATAACAAAGGGGTTTAAGACCAGCTGTCCATGGGAACTCCTATATGCTGATGACAGTGTTCTTATAGCTGAATCTATAGTAGATTTAGAAAAGTAATTCCAGACATGGAAGCAGAACCTAGAATCAAGAGGCCTCAAAGTAAATTTAGCAAAGTCTAAAGTTTTAGAAAGTAGGAAAGAAGGGCCATACTACCATCATGAAATGTCCGTGCTCGATATGCAGAGAAGTAGGTAGCAATTCCATCCATTGTAACCAGTGTGAACTATGGACACACAAAAGATGCAGTGGGATCACAGGCAGGCTAACGGATAAGGTAAATTTTGTATGTGGCAGAAGCACGGGATCAGTAATCACTATAAGCACATGGGAAATAGATTCTCTCAAATGCCCAGACAGCTCCCAAGATCAAGTTGATAGCTTCTGCTGCCTAGGTGACCTAATTAGCAGTGCAGGAGGGTGTCCTGAAAGCATAGTAGCTAGATTAAGAATGGGTTGGAAAAAGTTCAGGGAGCTATTACCTCTGCTGGCAACAAAGGGTTTCTCTCTCAGAGAGATGGTATGATGCTCATGTAGAAATTGCAATGCTGCATGGTAGCAAGATGTGAGTCTTAAATACAGAGGATTTGTGAAGACAAGAAAGAAATAAAGCGAGCCTGCTCAACTGGATGTGTCATGTTAGTGTACATGAACAACAGAGCACAAATAAGCTGAGAGAAAAACTGGATATAAGAGAAATTAGATGTAGTGTGCAAGAGAGAAGACTGGACAGGCATGAGCACGTGATGCATATGAAGGATGACAGCTGTATAAAGAAGTGCAGGGCACTTAAAGTGGATAGAACCTACAGGAAAGGGAAACTTAGGAAGACATGGTACAAAGTGGTGAAGACTGACCTCAGAATGCTTAGCCCCACAAAGGAGATAACAAAAGACTGCGATGATTGGCTAAACGCAGTGCTGGAGAAGACCTGTCCACAATGTAAGTGTGGTGAAATGAATATTAAAATGGCGGTTGGGATGTATAATATGCCTACATTAGGGTCTCTCACCCAATATGTTCCTGTTAAGTCTCCATCTGCTGCCCCTCTGCCTCTTTGATATCACTCACTCTCTCTCTCCTATTCACTGTACCATGTTGCCCATGTAACTAGGGATGGCAGTGGATCGCTCCTATCCACTGTATCATGCTACCCAAGTAACTAGGATGGCATTGGATCTGTTTGATCCTCTCATCTCTATGACACTCACCCTCTCTTTTATTCACTGCACCATACTACCCATGTAACAAAGATGGCATTGGACCTGTCCATATTCAATCCCTCTCCTACCGCCATCCTTATCACTCTACCTCTCTCTCCCATCAAGATGCCTATGTATGAGGGATACCATCAGATCTATTTGTATAGGAATATGCCTGCCATCATCTTTTCTGTACAGCCAGCCACCATTCCCTCTCCTTCATGTCACTCTTTATTGACATCCATCACTCCCTCTTACCATTACCCATCTCTCTCTCAATACCAGTGAAAATGTAGCTGCCATCACTGTCTCTCTTTCAATACTCCCTGCCATTACTGTCGCTCTCCTATTACTCCCTCTTCTACCACCCTCTCATCCCAATCACTCTGTCTCTCCCATCATACTCTCGATTTCTTCACCCACTCAGCCAAGTCTTTCTGTCATCACTCTCTTCTATTCACACTCTTGATCATGTTGCATTGAACAAACAGAGAAAACGTAGATTAGTTAGAACTCTTGCGAGATACTAGGCATCCTCACTAGTGTTTCTACCACAATGAAATGCACCCAGTACACTCTGTAAATTGGTTGGTGAATGAGTGGAGACAATGTAGGGTTGAGAGGATACTTTAGTCTTGCCGAGGATGACAGCCTCTCTAGAGCTGGTGCCACGATAAAATGCACCTAGTACACTCTGTAAAGTGGTTGGTGTTAGGAAGGGCATCTAACCGTAGAAACCATGCCAAAAAAAATGGAATGTACGAGCAAGATAGGGTCCTCAACCCATCTAATAGTGTAGTAACTCCAAATAAGAACTGGTTTGGGTTGTGACAACCCATCCAACCCATGCTAGCATGGAAACTTGGAATTAAATGATGACGCCAACGGCAATGATGAGAATTGAGTATCCTCACAATTGGCCACGTCCTTCTAATTATTGCTAATAACATTTCATACTTTTCAAATACTGAAGACAACTTGATTTACAATCCTGTTGTGAAGTATATAATTCAACAGTGCAGTAATTAGCCTAATTGTTTCACAATATAAAGAATAAAAGTTCAATATTCAATGCATTTGAGAATAGAAGGAATATTTTAAAAACTTAAATACAACTTTTCCTATTGAGTTAAATTCCCCATGGGCAATAGAATAGTGGCTTTTGTGATAAAAACTAATTAATAAATACTCAATCAACAAAATAAAATGAGACAACAATTTCACTAGTGGAAAAGCATGCAGTTGCAAAGGTAGAATATTTAATTCAAGATACTATCAGTGATAAATTCTGAATGAAAACTGAAGTTCATTTAGTTTATGGAAATTGAAAAAAAAAAGTAGTCTTGTTTTTTAATTGAGGTGTTTCAAAATAATTGTTTTTTGTGTTAGGGGTATTAAACAACAAATTTGAATTTTTTCAACAGAAACTGTCATAGACAAAGTTACTATTTCAATTAATAAAACATCGTTGTCAAAGTGTAGATCAATGAAATCACAATCTGGAAATTATATCATTTTTATCAAAGTAGGCAATCATTCTAGTCATTCCCATGATAAATATGAAAACTATATTTTTACAAAGAACATCTGAGAATTTCTTTCCAAGATCTATCAAATCAAAGTCATTTTCCTAAAATACCAGAAACAAAATTAAATTAATTAAAAATTTAAAGAATTTTGATATCACAATACAACACAAAAAGTAAAATAATCGAGTCAATGGGGGAGCTTCTATGCAGCACTCGACCTGCTAGAAATAGCAGCAAAATCTCTGTTGAATCATACCCGACTGTCTTAAAAAATGAAAGGACATATATTGGATAATGTATACTTGATTATACTATGTCTGGAAAAAAAAACTAGATGGTCACAGCTGGAATGCTATTGACCATAGGTCTGCTCAATAAGAGCTGAACTGGACCTCCAAGACTGATAAGAGGGAGGAAGGGAGGTATCCTAAGACCGGAAACCTAGCCCGAATGCTTGCAACAAAGTGGACTCTGCTAAAGGCACCCAAGGTGCCAGGTGGTGGGTTTAAACCATGTGACGGATTAAGTCTACCACCCATGTAGGCCATGGTGGAATTTTAACTCAGAATGCAAAAAGCTGGAACAAATATCACAACGTATCCTCCTGTCCAACGCTCTAACAATTCTGCCAGTCCACCACCCTAGACTGACTTGTACTTTATTCATCTACCCTGAAGGGATGAAAGGTAAAGTTGACCTTGGCAGGATTTGAACTCAGAGTTCAGTGAGACAGAACAAATACTGCAAGTCATTCTATCCGACGTGCTAATGACTGCCAATTTGCCACCCTGTAATTTATATAATAAAATTATCTGGAAGTTATACTTTATTAAATTTATTTATTTTCTTCCTTGTAATATAGGACAATGTATTTTCAACACAAGAAAAATATTACTTTACAACATCAAAAACACTAAATTCATTTTTCCTATCTTGTCTTTTGTAGCATTGTGGAGAATGAAAATGGATAGATGAGAAAAGTGAGAACCTAGTAGCCAAATGTAATTAAGGAACAACTATTAGAAATTGCAAAGTTACATCTGAAGAATGTTTTTCTTGCATATAAAACAAAATTAAATTAAGATCAGTACTATATTTTTAGCATTATGTATCAGTATTGGCTCCTTTTTAGAATTAACAACCACTTTAGGCCTGATCAAATTCTAAATCCAAACAATAGTTATATTCCACCTAACGGAATGCTAATTTTGTGTATTGAAGTATATACATTTCAAGTTATTTTCAAGATTGATAAACAACCCCAATCTCATAGAAAACCAAATAGCATTTCTAACAAAATAATATTGGCCAATCACTCTT
>JAYRBU010000001.1:31578423-31592015 GCA_036023795.1 Vulcanoctopus hydrothermalis
CCAGAACTATTTGTTAGTGCTACTTAACTCTGAAAGCTTCTGTATATTTTCTACTGATATGCCTATTGTAGGCTATTTCCGAGAGTTATAATATCTGTGTTGCTCTCTCTTCACCATAGTGAAGATGGAGTTGATTTACTCTGTTATGTTTTTGAATAATATTTATTTTGACACTGTATACTTTAAATCCCGAAACTCATACCCAAAGTCACATACACAAACATGCTCCCAGCTCCATTTATACTCTTGAAGAAAATAGGATAGACATCATATCTCCATAGCTAGAAGTCTATAAAAGCTGAGGAGACTAAGCTATCAATGAAGGGTGACTAAATAGGTTTTGCTTTGTTGGTGATATATTTCTGAAATCACAGAAAAAATTCCAACAATCAGACAAACTAAACATTGCAAGTAAGGAAGATGAGCTAAAAATCGATCTGAATTACCTTAAATTTGATAACTCAATTGCATTGAAATAATCATAAGGTTTTATATCTCTCTGTTGGCATGAATTGGACAGGCTTCCCCATGTTTTGAACCTTAAATACTTGCAGTACCAGTGTGATCTGTAATAGCTATATTTTGATGAATTTGGCAGTGTTTCTGACTACATTTATTTGCATGAGGTTGATCTTAGTAAATAGTTCTTCACAAAGTTGATATATCTGATTTAGCTAATAATTACCAGTCTACATAAAGTAGAAGGAACCAAAGTTATGAAACCTTCGGACATACAAACCAAATTTAAGAGCAAAAGGTTTGAATGTTTCACATGTCAAATTAATACATTCTATTAAAAATAATACAGTGTAAATAACCAGCAAGCTAACAAATTAACTTAAAACTCCCCAAAGGGCTCAGTTGTGCGACATGTTGGGCAGGCTGTGAGAACTACAAATAGAGATGCGAAAAAAGGAAAAGAGAGAGACAATCGATAAAGTGAAATAGAAATAGTTAAGACAAAGAAAATGAAAAATAAATGTTGGACATGGTGAAGCCCCAGCCAGCATGGCCAAAGCCAGATAACTAAAACCAGTAAAAGAAAAATGAGCAACAGAATGGACACTCTTGAATATAAAAAATCATTTGCCAAATACCACTAGATAGAGAGATGACCTGCATGTGTTCAACATGGGAAAAGGTTTGGGAACTTCAAGAAATCTAGCAGGACGATCATGATGATGATATTTGGAATTTTCTTGAGTACTTAGATTTCTTTACAGCATTGTTATTTGCTAAAAGAAGATATCTGTAGTCAAATAAAATATTAAAGAATTTCAAGTTTTTCTTTGCATTTTGCTTCTTTTTTTAAAAATCAAATCAGTTATTCTTTTGTGAATGAATAATGAGACAACAAGTAACTACCTAATGATAGATGTTTCTATGTCAATAGAATACTAAAAAATAAAAATAAAAATAAAATTCAAACAAAGTTTATTACCATAGGGAATCAAGGTAATAAAAATAAAAAAGGCATAAACATAGTTATAGCACCCATTCATTCATGTGGTTTGTAAGTATGTTAACATCAAGGCTTGAATAAAAATTTCATAACTGGGCACAAAGTTTATATTTAGAAAAGCAGAAATGAAATGTAAAATTCATTGCTTTCTGGGGACATTAGCAATGTAAGTGAATAGTGATCACTTCCCAACAACTTTGAATTGGAACTCTGTTGTAGAATCAACTTATTGGGAACTTAACCTCTAATCAAGAGTAGCAGATAAAAACAAGATTGAAGTAACTTATTAATGTGGAGCTTGAAAGACTTAGATGTTTGTGTACCGCAGGAATACATAGGGGAATGAAGAACTTAGTACAATGTTTCATGTGAGACATAGAGAAAGAAATATATCAAGGCTAGCAAAATGCAAAGAGCCAAGAGCAATAACTACTTTCTCGTTCATGTGTGGTTCTGCCTGCAAGTTCTGAAGAACAAAGTCCTGATAGAAGAGACACAGAGAACACAGCGTGACAAGGATTATCTATTAGAAATAGTTTATTTATTAGGCAGACAGATTTAACAAACTCTCATTTATGTTTCAGTGTTCAAATCCAGCAGAGGTCAACTTTGCTGTTCTCTTTGAAGTAAACAAATCAACTACAATTCTTTCTAACAAAAATCTGCATATAAGTGCTTATGGGCTATTATTCAGTGTTTAATTTTCTTTAAAGTAATTTGTGAGTATAATTGTGGTAATTCATGAAGTAAATAAAGCCTGTGTATATGCACGATGCATGCATGATAGCTTGTGAAACAGGACACAATGGAATAAAACTGGAATAAAAAGTCTGAGGTTTAATTCTCCTTAAGTTGTGTAAGTTTCATATAAAATCAGCTTCAATAATCAAAATCAATCATTTCAGCAGGTAAGTTGCAGATAGCCTCAAATTCTTCTTTTTTTTTTAGAAAAAGTTAAGAATAATTGTGCACAAACAATGAAATAAAATTATTTAATTTTTGTTATAGTTATATTTTATTTAATTTAAATTATATGTTTTATATTCTTTAAAAGTGTTAATAGTATTTTTTAAGACTGTTACAGCAGTTATTGTATTAAAAAGTAAATGCTAACATATTTTAGTTGGTATATTAGAATTCAATTTGGAAATTTATTAATGTAAAAACTAAAGCTAAAAATACCAGTAATACACTCTGCATTCATAATTCATACCTTGGGTGTTTGTTTTAACTGAATCTAAATTATCTAATATCCTGAATAATATCCAAATAATATTATAATAATGATTTCTTACATTGGCATAAGGCCAGACATTTTGGGGAGATGGGTAAGGTGATTTACTTGACCTCAGTACTTCACTAGTACTTTGTTTATTGATCCCAAAAGGATGAAAAGCAAAGTTGACCTCAGCAGGATTTGAACTCAGAAAATAAAGAGCTGGAACAAATACTACAAGGCATTTTGTCGAACACTCTAACAAGTCTGTAAATCTATTGCCCTTAATATTATAATAATGACTGTATGACCCTCTGTATATATTCAGGATATTGGATAACTCTTTTCACATTAATGCTTGGCTCATAACACTTTCTACATACTATTTCATAAGTGGTTAAGGGCAGCTAGTTGTAAAAACAATAGCTATAGCAGTACACAAATGTACAAACTTGCAAAATTTATGCAACCCATACTAACATGGAAAAAATGATTTGAAACAATTCTGAGAGAATTTTATTCATTTTCAGCTTGGTTATATATTTTTATCATGTATCTTAGCTGTCTTATAAATTCACTTTCAGAACATGGGCAGCAGCAGATTCAGTGTTTATCAAGTATTGAGTATGAAAAAAAAGGGTCTGTAAATAAAAAATCTGACCTATTTGACTTATGACCATCCCAGTTTTATCGACAATGAAAGCATTTTTAATGTAAAAAAAAATTTTTTTTACTTTCTGAGATTTCTTCAATTCTAAAAATAAATAACACTAGTGAATAAGTAAACTGATGAAACCTTCCATTTCTGATAAGAAATCAAATATTAAGTCTCTTGAAATGAATATTTTTCTATTCCTGCTTTTTTCTTCTTAAACTAAACTGAACTCATTCTATAGTCACAATTTTTTTTTTCCTTTTTTGATAAATAAGCCATACATTCAATTTTGATTTCTGAGCATAACAACCAAGACACCTCATACCAAATCTACATTGGCTATGCAACCTAGACTCCTCACTCCAAATCTGCATTGACTCCATGAACAGAAACCTTGAAAATATCATCCATGGGGTCATGCCAATCTTGTTTCTTTCAACAGCAAAAAGACACACTCCCCACACATATCAATAAAACATTAACTCACCTCATCCCTATCCCCACTCTCTAAATAAGAACAGCATGCAACTAGAACCAATATGATCGCTTCAAATGTTAGGCCTTACCATTACTGAGGATCTCTCCTGGCAAATGCACATCCTCAACATAGCAAAGACTGCTTCAGCCCTCAACAACTACTCACCTTCCGTAAAGCTCATGTTAGACCTACAATGAAGTGATGTTGCTACACACACAAACATTGTAACCTGCATCCAAAGAAAGGCCACTAGACTGATTGGCATGAAGTTGCTCACAAACTGTCTCTTCTCTCTATCTTGTCTACCGCTACTACAGTGTCCTCTGCTTCTGGTCAGTGCAACCTCCATTCAGGCACTCCTGATTCACAGAACATTGGCCCCCTGGAATACTCTCTCTGTACATGTTTTTCCTGCAGCTGTCAACTTGTAAACAGTTTAAGCGGCACATTAATGTGCATCAAACTCACTGGTTTCCGAATGTCTATGAAGGCCATGGGCACAGACCTTTCCTCTAGACCAAATTAATATAAAAAAATAATAATAATAAATAACAAATGACCTTTTAAAATTTAACAATTCTTGAAATATCCAAACTTTTCCAACTTTTCTTTAAAACGATCCAATATTTAGATAAGGGAGATTGAGTAGATGAAGAGAATAAAAATCTGGTTTAGATACTTTACTGTATCTAATTTGATGTGTCAATGACAAGATCAAGCTAGAGTTATAAATCTCAAAAGTTGATAGATAATACATTAGGATCAACAGACTGGCTACAACACTTTGTGCCCCCGAAACAAAATCAATATTTAGATGAAAGAATCTTTTTTATTTTTAAATAGTCAACGAAAAACTTTAGATAATTATAAAATACTTTATCACTATTATTAATGAAGCTGATAAAAAATGAAATGGGACAAACGGATAGATCTCAAAAAATGTTACAGTAGCCAGAGATTCCAAGGTTCCCCTCTTCAGAAGCATGGTTTCATTGCATAATGATAAATATCATAATAGTTATTGAAATAAAGTTTTCAAAATAGCATGTAATCACAAATCTCTATAGGATAATCTACTTACTACAAGGAGGACATTCAATAGAGTATTGGTTAAATTTTTAATTTATGTTGCCTTAGAAATTGTGATTATATCTGGCATGACAAGATATACATATATTGACTAAGAATACTGATGATAATGATCTCCTGTACAGGCACAAAGTCAGAAACTTATAGAGGAAGAAATTTACGGAATTATTATTAACATGACTTTTCTAAGAGGATTATCAATTTAACTGAAGTGATTCCAAGTAGGAATTGAAATTAGACGCATTTCACCAATTCTACACCAATGTTCTACGGCATATATATTTGAAATAATAATAATAATGACAACAATGATGGCGATGACAATGATAGTGATTTCATAATAAATTCGTATTAAATAATGATGTGCTATGAAAAAAAAAGTGCTGAAAGAATCTTTCTTAGTGAAGTTCATAACAAAATTAACAAATAAGAAAACTAGACTTAGAATAAGAAAAGAAAAATCAACAATGAACTTCAACAAGATGCCAATGAAATCCTATGAGACAAGGTGGACAGCACAGAGCTAATAAAAGTATAGTATATGTAATTACAAAGGCAGTAGAAAGGATAATGAATATAGATAATAAAAAAAAAAAAAAAATATAATATTTGCAATAAAAGCAAGAAGAAAAGAAAAAAATATAAAAACTTAAGACAACTGATTGTCAGGACAGCAAATGAAATATATAAATGTATAAATAGAAGTGCAGGCCATAAAGAAATTGCGATCTTGAAAGCTTTAAGAGTAGCTACAGACTGCCAACCAGTGACAGTCAAGAAATTACAAATTACACTTGAAATGGTCAGATAAACTAAGGTATAGAAAAACAGTATCAGAAAATGAATATCTACAGTTAAAAAAAACTAAGGAAAAAGTATTTGTTTATTCATGATGAATGTGGTCTCTAGCACAAAATAAATTTTACCAAGCTCTTAAGTAGCTTAAGATCAAACATATAGAAGTTTGTACAATTCTGAACTGGCATATGGATGGATAGAATAACGAATAGATGAAGAAACGAGGAAATGAAGAAGAATTCAGAATAAATGGCAAAAGTAGAAAAATTAGCATGATACATGGATACCATGGTATCCAAAATTATTAGTGGCAGAGGTTAGTCGTGCTCAACTTAAAAATCAATAATTCACACAATGCAGGAATGGGTTCTTAATCAACATGTTATTCAAAACCAGGTAGAACTTCGTCAAATCAACCAGCTTCTTAAGTTCCTAAGCTTGAATGAAGTGAAAATCATTTGCCTGAGGACTTCATAGATTTGCACGGGAATGTTGGTTAGCTATATGATGATCATAAATGAGATATGGAATAGAAACTAGATGGATCCATGTCAGGCAATAGTTGGTACAATAGACCAATTATTAATAAAGTTGAAAATTCAGAAGACACTATTGAAATCGCGTTGCTGTTTTCATGAATGAAATAGTGTATCATAACTAGATAATATACATACATTAATAGTTTTGCATACAAGAGTGTGTATGTTGTCTGATGAAGGATATGATACATAAAATGGTGGACAAGATAATAAGTACATGCTGATAGAAACAAACAGTTACAATGAAATTAAATACAATAAAAGGTAGCAGCAAATAATACAGCATTTTCTGTCCTAAAGTCCAACATGGTCATGAACAAGCAACACTAATAAATTATAACATGTTAATGTTCAGCTAAGTCTAGAGAGATTTTTGTGTAATTAAAATATATTATCAAATAAGCTCCATATCAAGAGCAATGATCCTAATCTAATACCTTCTTCAAATTGGTGTAAAGAAAATGTTGACTGATGTTTATCCTTAGCTAATCCTAATAAAAAGTAAGACTAACTTAGCTGTTTTATTATTTAAATGAAAGCTGTCATTGGCCTTGTTTCTATCCATGCTTGCTTTAACAAAAACAACAACAACAAATCTCAAGTATAAACATACTTTCAGTGGTTTCCACTCTCACTCTGTACTGTAAAAATGCATAATTGTTTTCTTGAATTTAATGTAAAGTTTTATGTTTTCAATTTGCTTATGTGAACGTTTAGCTTTTTTCTCTTTTAATTCTTAAAATGTCTATGTAAGGAACTATGTTAGTAGTAAAAAAGAAATGTGTTTAGTGGTGACTCAAATATGAACTTTTCTTACGGGAAACCCAGAGATCAAATAACAATAGATATAGATCAAAGTTTAGTACAAAACAATTTTACTAGCTTCATATCACAACTTAGATTTTAATTTGAACATCTTTGTGTAGCTTATTCAGACAGCAAACATGTACCAGAGAAACTAGTTTCAATCGGAATGTTTATGTTATGAAGTGTTTAATTAATATACATATGAGTCAATAATGCAATTGCTATGCTGCTACTAAGATTAATGTAGCCAATGAAATCTATGTTAACTTCAAACAGATTAGCAGTTAAAAACCAACAGCCATGAAAGATTAGATAAAGCATGAAATGTTGAAGCAAGATGCAACAATTCTCTGATTCAATGGGTCAAGGAAATGAGAATTTCTTACCTGCAAAGACTTTACTACTGAATATAAAATGCATGCATGCACAAACACACACCCATTGTCAGTCATCACCACCATCACTACTGATTATTAGTGACTACCAGCATAAAATTTTATAAATCTTTTCAATAATACAGTTTAAATGTTGCATTCCAAAAACTAACAAAAGTAGGTTTCTGGTCTGTAAAGCTAGGTTCTATTTTGTACTGAAAAGATTTTAGGCTGAAAGATCTTGTGCTTAAAGATTTTTGTACTTGACTGGTACTAATTGTATTGACTTTGGGAGGATGAGAACAAAGTCAACTCTAGCAGGATTTGAATTCAGAATGTAAAAAAAGAAAACAACTAAACACTATAAAATATTTTGTCTGTCATGCTATTAATTCTACCATAAGAATCACAACCTAGTTTGGTCTCCTCAGATTTGTTATTTTGATCCATGCATATACTCTCAGTCAGACAGACTATATCAGCCAATATCCAGAATAAATAATCCGGCGTTGTAGATTTGGCAATTAACATTGGAGGGAAATTACATACGATAGAGTATATGAATTATACATAGAAATAACAATACCATAGAGTATATGAATTAATTCTATATAAGAAAGTATTACTATCCTTACTCTAAAACAATTTTGAGATTATAACCCATACAAAGAACATTTGATTAAAAAAAGGAAATGCTATATATTTCTTTCCATACTTTATAACTGAAAATTGAAGAGCCATTTCAATTGGTTCCTTGTAGTATGATTAGAATTGAAGTTCTAATGAAGAAATAAATAGACTAAGAATATTAACTTTTTTTACATGTTAACAAAATAATGTGTACTTTTCCTTTCAGAACTACATCAGATTTTACATATCAATATCACTCCTTTAAACAAAGTATATTTCTGAAATGTTTGCTATTCTTGGTATAGTGTCTGAGGTAGAGTACATTGGAATACTTTACAGGCTGGCTTGAAGTCTAAAATATTTTTATGAAGAAAAATATGAAAGCTGTAATGTTTACTTTTTTCAGAAGGACATATCATCAACACTATTGAAGTGAAACAGCAACAGCTAAAAATTGAAACTGGCTTACAAACTTCACTTGCAAAGCACACACATAATACAAGTCACATAGACAAAAATTGTAAGAACAAAGATCTTAAGCTTTTAACCTTTAGCACAATTAGGATATTTTAATACTGCTAAATTAACTCTATTCTTTAATTTGTAAATTTTTATTTTTGTTTGCAGCTCATTTTTATACACCCATCATTAGTAACAATATCATACTGAACTATAAGCTATAGAATATAAATGTAAATATAAAAATAAAACAATGGGACTAAATTAAGCACTGTTAGAAATAAAAGAGGAACAAATATAAAAAAAACATAACATCTCAGAATTGTTTAATCAACAAATTCAATGAACAAAAATGTTTTACAAACTCAATAGAACTGAGAGAAAATTAATCCTATGTCTGATTATCAAAGAGAAGAAATATTAGCAATACATATGAAACAAATGAATTAAAAATTCCTGGGCTTTTTATTCGTAAAAAGGTATTCATATTGAATATAAAAGGCATCACAGTTAAAACACAAACAAAGAAAGGAAAATTACGACTTAAAGCTTTGCATTAAATGATTAAACATCTGAAAATGAAAGAACCATTCTTTTAGGAATGTTATAAAGCATGACATCTTGTCTCTTTAAATGAGTCACCCTTGAAAAATTAATTTAGTTTCATGACTAAAAAATTCAACTCTTGTAGAAAACATTCAATATAAAAACAAAACAAAACATATTCATTAATATTATTGAATTTCTCATTTTAATGCAATACTATTTTGCTACTAGTTTCAGAGCTAACAGAAGCAGTAAAAGCCAATAATTTTATCCCTTTTCATTCTTACTGCCAATGGGGTTGTATTCAGAGAAGTCAATAAAGAAAACAATAAAAGTGTCCAACACTAGTGAATTAGATACAGATTTCACAAAAAGACTGTAACTACAATATTCTATATTTGTTTAAATGAAAATGTCACTTTCCAATGGTAAAATTGAAATGACTGCCAGTTTTTAATATTTATTTTCTAATTCTTCATTACCCTTATTGTGCTTCTTTCCCAATATGTCTAAACATTTTTCTTCTTTGTACAGTAATCTACAAACACCAAAGGAAAGTATTAACAGCACTCAACTACCTGTAACTCATTAAACACAAGGCTCTCCAAAGCTTAACTCTTAAGATTCTGTAGGACACAGTTCCACACGGCACCTCATCAACAAATTAATATTAATCATTGAACTAATATATGATGAAAATGAATTATTTTTGTTTGAAAACGCCTCAAGAACCTGTGTTTCATACCTGTAAATTTCATAATAAATAAGCTGCAAAAAAAAACGTTTTTAGGCATTTTCTGTTCAGTCAATACAGGACTTAGAAAATTTTCAACGGGATGTAAAGAGTTAATAGGCTCAGCCCATCTCTGGTCTGCTGATTACAGTGAAGTATAATAATATTTTTTTTAAAAAGACAGTCCTCTTTCTATACTTTCATTAGACTACATTTATTTGTTGCAATTTCTTGCATCATTCATCCAGCTAATGAGCATAGCAACATACTCTACCTATATTTGTAGCTAGTGGCAAAAAGAGAGACAAGTAGGCAGACAGAAATGTGTCACTTGATGCACTGATATTTGATGATATAAAATATGAATGGTAAGTTTGATTAATTTTACCTAGGTGTACATAGAAATTAATACTGATTTAATATTTCAGTTCAAAAATAAAATTCAATGATTCTCCCCAACACACTCACCCTCAGTTAACATATTCAGTAATCAAATGATTTCAGAATATTTACATTGTCTGTAGAGTGAAAAATTACTGAAGTAAATTTTCTACTCTGTCTTCCAAATAAATTATCTTCACACAGAATGCCTCATAAACCAAGGTTACTCATCCTATTCAAGGGGGAGCAAACCTTACTAATCAAATGCATCAACGGCTTTATTACACATCACCCACTTTGCTCTTTTATCAATATTGCAACTGCTTTTATTCTGAAGCTTTTGTATGTTTCACTAATAGCAGCCCATACCAGCCTTCATTACAAACTTCAAGGCAGATGCCACTCTAAATGCTTTAAATACACTTAAAATATTAAATAAATACATAAACTGGAATTCAATAAACACCATCTTTCCTAAACATATGAGTATGAAAAGAGAAACAAATCAGTCAGTGAAACATGTATGTGTATATTGTATCAGTTGTTTTAAATCTTGCTTATTATTACTACTGAAGTGTTTCATACATCCATCAACACACAAAGTGCATATGAAAATATTACTAAACAGTGGGTATATACACGTAGTTTCATTTCTTGTCAATTACACAAACAGTAGGCTCTTTATATTTCTTAAGTTTTAATAGTGTCTCCTCTCAACAACAGAGACAATGTTTTTTCATGAAGAACATTAACAAAACAAATGAACTTACAGTTTTATAAAAATCAACATAGAGGTATGGATGGAAAAATTTAGGTCCAAAAATTGACTTTTGTTCAGTGTTAATTTGTATCACTTTTCTTCTGTATAAACATAAATTAAATTAAGAAGCTCTAATACTTCTTAGCCCCAAAAATGTTCCAATATTTCAAAATATCCAATTTACAAGACAACATTCTGTCAAAACTCCTTAAACAGAATAATCATCAGTTTTATATTTTAATTTATAGGCTGAATAATACCACACAGCATAAATTACTGTGTACACTTAATTTTTGATACAAAAGCACTTAAAGTATATGACACCACAAATAATAACTACTACTGTACAGTCATTTTTATAGGCATCATCAAACCATTTATGACTGCCAAGATTGTGGAGATGGGTTATCCTTATTGCATATTCTGATGTTCTTTGACCATTGATTTTTCAATCTAAAAGGTGTGCATTGATAAAGAGGAATATGTTATTGAAATAAGATTATCCAAAGCAATATCTAGAATTTCACAGCACTAATACCACCCTCATTAGACTTAAATCTGTTGATACTGCCAACACCATAGTATTATTTCTACCAAATGATACACACTGTGTGTGTGTGTGTGTGTGTGTGTGTGTGTGTGTGTGTGTGTGTGTGTGTGCGTGCGTGCGTGCGCCTCCCTTTGTGTACAATCAATGGTATTTTTTACTAAGACTTGATATTAATAATTTTTTAATATGGAAATACAAAGATCCCATAATGAATTTACAATGACAATGAGATATTGTTTAGAGAAACGTTTTCCTTTCATATTATTCCAAGGAAGATATATATGCCCATAACTTTTAGAGGATCTTCCTAAGTAAAAGAGTAAGCAATAACAGTAGGTCATATTTGTTAAGTGGTGTAGCTATTTTATTTTTTGTTTCTCTTTACAATCTGATGGTTTAGTGATGATGAGAAAATATTTATAGGTTATAAAAACGAGAAAATCTGTTACAGGAATAAAGCTAAATATATTTTCTTGTATAAGACTGTGGAAAATTTGTAAGAATAGAAGTGGTTGAATTGGTAAGTGTAGTGAGATTCCTCCAATTATATACATTATCTTCAAGGAAGATGTAAATATGCTGTCATAAGAGTGAACAGGTCTTAACTGCTTTTACCAGTGTTAGAATGAATTATTTTAAGTTATCACCAAAATATTAATTCATCTGTTCTCAACATATAGTTAAAAATCAAACACATTATATTACCTTTATAGGTAAACATCACTCTATATGAAAAACTTTTGTTTATCCATGACAAAAGTTAAACAATAGACATCTGTTGAACAGCAAAACAATTTTTGGCTGCAAAACCCAATTTATGAATTACAAGTACAATCTAGAAATAATGACTTTGAATTATTGCCAGCATATAGCTCTAATGAAAAGTGTGTTAGAGAGATCAATAAAAACTGGCAATTGTTATGAGATCTACTACATTTTTACTTATCTAAATATTGGTGATAGAAAAATGTATCGACAAAGTAAGGTTTCATACAAGCAAGCAACTGGGTTGTGTTCATCCTATCCTGTAGAAAACAATTTCTGCAAACTACCAATTATTGGGGGGAAAGGGGTTCTTTTTTTTTTTTAATTAATTGACTTAGAGAAAGAAAGGCTGTACTCATGACACTTTTCAGGGCCTCCATGAGACTTGTAAGAGGAAGGGGGGAGGATTTATCCTCAGACCGGAGACTGGCTCTGATGCTTGCATCGAAGGACCATGTGGTGGAATTAAACCAGATAAAATAATAAGTCTACCACCCAAGAACAAGAACAGTTTCTTGGGCCAGCACCCCGACAGTTTCCGTCTACCAAATTTCACTCACAAGGCTTTGGTCAACCTAAGTCTATAGTAGAGGACATTTGCCCAAGGTACCGTGTAGTGAGATTGAACAAAACAGTACATAGTTGCAAAGCAAACTTTTTAACCACACAGCCATGCCTGCATCCAAGAGGAAGTGTTCTAATAATTAGAAAACTAATGTTCTCAGAAATCAAGATTTAATGCTACAAGATGATTTAAATATATTCATCCAATTAGTTCTTTAGAAGTTTTAAATTATCCTTATTCTAACTATGCTAGAATACCCACTGCATAGAGGCTTAAAATTGTAAGATCTTTCATAATATACTATTACTATATACAGGAGTTATATTATCTGTATCAGCTGATTTGAAAGCAAAATTTAAATAAAAATTCTAAAAATTCTTTCCTACTTAGTACTATACTCGTACAAATGAGCTATTACCATAAAAAATAAATTGAAGAGAATAAATAAGATAACAAATAAAACAGATCATTCTAAATTTTAGCTCTAGTGGAAATTTGGCCATTCGTGTCACTGCCTTATATTAACAAGGAAACTGTTGACATTGACTGATGAATGAAGAAGAAAAATTTAAAGAAATACAAATTTTGAAGGACAAGGAAGATTTCTATAATCTGCAAATGTATGCAACTTTAAATGACTATAGAGAAATCTAAAGTTCCTTTGAGGCAGTTGCTTTAGTTTGAATTTTGAAAACAACATAGAAGTGAAACTTTTTGTAGAGGGACTAAGTTTGAAATAAATATATAAAAACATGAGAGAGCACTCAGCAGGAAGTGATGGATTT
>JAYRBU010000001.1:33521397-33537192 GCA_036023795.1 Vulcanoctopus hydrothermalis
GAGTCATTTCAGCTACTTAAAAACACAAAAGCTGATATATTCACTTTATATTTATTTCGTGAGGTGTTAAAATTTTCATCGCACCCGTTGCGACCTGGTAACATTATTATATATTATATATATATACACACACAGCATTTTTTTTTTAGTACATATTAAGTATGATGTCTAGAAATATCTTTTCTTATGTCCTTATTTCTTGATCCAATGTTTCAAATAGTCGAAAACTCTCTCTATTCTCATCGTTATACAGCATCTGGTTATTCCTGTTAGAGTAGACATACTATATGCTACATAAGTATCGGCTGGATCGCAGAGGCAGAGTGTTCTACATGTACCGTGCCTAGTTGAGTAGTGTAGTAGTCTGGGTAGGAATGTTTAATTATAAACAACAGGGATTTCTTTCTGAGACATGGTAAAATATACTGCAGTTCGCGTGTATACTTGATAAGGATTTTCCATGTGATGTCAAAAATATCGTGTCACACCATCAAAAATATTCTAATAATTATGGAAGATACTGAATTGTAATGTTCCTGAACGATCTGTAGTTGTATATTAAATGTAGCATGAATATTTGGAAGAAATCTCATATATCTTATTTTATGAAGGTCTACTTGGCTAATTACTTTTTAATTATCAGTGATAGAAAGAAAGACAAAGTCGACATCAGCATTAAGTGCGAATATTGGTGGGATGTATCATGAAGTAGTATTTCATTTTGCAGATATAGAGAGAGCGGCTTTGTCTAATATTCAACCGTCAATAAAGAGAAGAGAAAGATGGTTATTCATTGACATTTTAAATTGTTAATAATTTCGAGTTTTATTATAAATCGTTATATCTTAACTACTGTCACACACATTTCTATGAATTTATGCAATTTTCAGGCTACTTTATTAAATGGTTCTGTTTGCAATGTTTAAAGTTAACCGTGGTTATATATGATTATATTTTAAATTTAAACAGCTCCTTTCGTATTTATTTAGAAATAAAATAAACATTTGAAAAAAAACACAACCCTAAATGAGTTTAAATCCGAAATAAAATGTATATTACATTCGCAGATTGCATTAAATTGTCTCATGACCATTTACTTAATCTTTATTATTTGATTTGTTCCGAAATAAATCTTGAAACATTTTACTGTTATTTAAAACATCAGTTACTGCTTAAATTGTAAGAACAATACAAAATGTCTGTCACCTAACGCCCGCGCACTAGCATACAATTAAATCTCTGGGGTTTTAAATAAATTTATATAAAAAACATATTAGTTAACATCTAATTTCGCGATATAAAATAATATACTAAAATATTAATTTTAAAACACTCAGAATCCAAGGAAACTAGTCTGCTTAACAGATATATGTAGTAATGTAGATATTTTATCGTAGATGCTTGCATGTTTTCGTAACACATTGCAAAGTGATATATCAATATGAACACACAAAACATACATTTATGCAAAAACAAGGGAATATATAAATATACACACAGGGTGGCAGATAAGTAATTCCCTGATAATGCATGCTTGCACACACATAGTAATATATAGTTTATGATGAGTATCACTCATATATACGTTTTATGCATGCTATATATTTTTCATATTTTAATTTTTGTATTAAATTTCTTCATAAAAGTTTTTTATGAGCATATATAATCCAGGAGTTACTTATTCGCCATCCTTATATATATATTAATATATATATATGTATCTTTATTATTCATTTTTGAAAACAGCAAGTATCTGTCTATGTTTGCGTTTTTTTTTCAGCTTTTGAGAAAATTCAACAACGTAGTTATTATTTTTTTAAAAACATAATTACATAAATTTATTTTATGAATACTCTGAGAAAGCAAAGGAAAATATTCGCCTTCAAACACAATAGAGACATATATATGTATATATATTATAATTTACATATATATGTGTGTATATCGTATTATACAGAAAGTAGACATTATTCCGCCATTTCTCTGTATTGTTGAGTGGAAAAGGACGAAAATGAGGCAACTATGAATATTAATTATACACGTGATCGAAATAACAAGATTCTATTGGCTGTCCACTGTTAGCGCGCAAGCTATTTTACAGTTTTGTGTTGAAAGCGAGGCTCACCGGAAAGAAAGCCAAAGATTTGTCGAGCGAGGAGGTGAGAGAAGGTGACTCGTCGATATTTTTACTATTGGGAAGCGCAAAAAAATATTGCCGGCTTTTTTCTTCCAAGAGAAAGGTACTGCAATTTAAAGTGGTCGATTGGACGAAGATGAGCTACGGACGACGTGGGCCTTCTGAATTAGACTTAGAAGGCATGGTTTCACTAAAAGTGGACAATCTTACTTACAGAACAACACCAGAGGATTTACGTCGCGCTTTTGAAAAATATGGCGACGTAGGAGATGTGTATATCCCCCGAGACCGTTTCACCAGGGAAAGCAGAGGGTTTGCTTTCGTGCGCTATCATGATAAACGAGATGCTGATGATGCAATGGATGCTATGGATGGTGCTATGATGGATGGACGAGAACTACGTGTTCAAATGGCGAGATACGGCAGGCCGGCCGACCCGTATCGAAGAGGTCCGCCACCTCGACGTTTTGGCGGTGGTGGTTACAGCTCTTATCGATCAAGAAGACGATCCTATACGAGATCAAGATCGCGGTCGCGGTCTCGTTCATCACGCCGCCGAAGGAGATCCTATTCTAGATCACGAAGTCGCAGTAGAAGTCGTTCGTACAAAAGTAGGTCCAGATCTCGATCGGCATCCTATTCTAGATCGAGTCGCAGTAAACATTACAGTCGAAGTCCATCTCCATCAAGTAAAGGAAAGAAACGGAGCAGCGCCAGCAGTCGGAGAAGCACGCGGAGTCGGAGTGCTAGTCGAGAGAGAAAGAGCCATTCTCGCAGCCGCAGTCCTGTCAGTCCAAGACGAAGTCCAGCTAGAAGTAGTGAAGGTCGCGATGGAAGCGAAGGCCGATCTGGTCTTGGAAATAAAAGTGTCGGTGGTGGTGCTGGTGGTGGTGGTGCTGCTGCAAATGCTGGCGGCGGCAGTTCTGGCAGTGTACCACGTGAAAATTCCAAATCAAGAAGTAGAAGTCGAACCCCTCGCAGCCGTAGCTGTTCTCCTGAAGTATTGTCGGATCGTGGTAGTAACGACCATAACGACATAGAGCAGCAGGTGGACGAGGAAGACTGAGTGTTAAATTGGTGAGAAAAAAATTTGCAATACAACCACAGCAGAAAAAACAATGACATCTTGTAGCAGCAGGTGAGATGGGTTCAATTTATTTAGTGGTTGACTGAAAAATGAACGAAGAGGTTTTTAATTCATTAGAAGAAAAAAAAAAAAAGCTGAAAGGATGAGCAAAAAAAATAATTAAGAATTATCCTAAAAATCTCCAGTGAATATTCAAACATTTGAAACACATGGAGGTTTAAAGATGGTGGCGATGCTGAGTGTGAATGACACCTTTTAACAGTAGAAAAACCCACTAAACATTGGTGAGAGTTGCTGCTGTTGATGCTGTCTGCATGGTGTGTAGCTGTTCAAATGTAAGACTTACTACTTTCTGATAATGTATTGACTTTTTTTTTTAACATTTCATTTTCCACTCTATATTTCCATGGCCATAGCCTTTTACTATAAAATGTATTCGTCTGGAAATTTTTCTCCCCGCTCCCATTATTCACTATTGCATTACACTACTACTACTACTACTACATACAGTTGTTTTAAAAACCAGTTTATGATGTTCACATCAACTGATTTTCTTTATAAAATGTCATCATGCCTGGCGATAAATTGTATTTTCGTTATATTAAAAAAAAAAATTATGTGGTTAGATATTGTCGTCACGCTAGCTTTGTGGCTGGTTTACAACTTTAAAACTTTTTTTGTATCTTTTCATTTTTAAACAACATTCAAGTTAGATCTGACTTGAATATATATATTTTTTTTTAAAAATAATTCTTTTTGCTTAGTTTCTAAATGTTCACCTCATGCAATAAAAACACTTAAAATAACTATAAAAAAACAATTCCCCATTTGTACTCTTGACTTCCTGAAATATATTTAAAATTTTTTTTGATCATTCTAGAAGTTGGTTTTTGCAAATGTGATTAATTTCATAGTTGGGCTGGTTAACTTTCTAATTGTGTATGATGGGAAACCATATTGAACATTATTGATTTTTAGTTTCAGCCACTAGATGTATGTGTTGTAGTTAAAGATATTGATGTGTATGATAGATTCAGTCTATCTTATCATTCTCTCTTTCTTGCTGTGATTTTCAACAAGGAAATGAGCAAGTATGGAGGACTTACAACAATTTTGAGCACCAAACGACATCCTTCTACCTCCTCCCCTCCCCTTATATTCTAAATCCCTCTTGCAACCTCCTGTCTACGTAGTTTTTTACTTGGATGACAATATTTCTGTCTTGTGTTTTAGGGCGGAGTCAACTCAGACCCGGGGCATGTTCCAGGTTCCTGTTGATTGCTGCCGTTTTGTTGCTGCTTTTTTTGATGCCTCCATTGCATCTGCAGTTGGAAGTGTAACCTCATTATTTGGTGGTATCAATTTAATATAAGTCTTTAGTTTTTCATTACTAAAACTTAATTACAGTTTAGCATCACTATATTATATACATATGTGTATAATATATGTATATATACAAACTTTGACGAGGGTACCCTCTGGCTCTTATCGGTCAGACACCATCCTTTCTATTCTCAGGCAGTTTTACTGTAAAGGACTTTCCATATTTTGGGCTATTTTAAAGAATCCAACGACAATTGACAACCCTGCCTGATGCTTCCATCCCCCTTATATTCCCCCCTCTTGCTTAAGTTTAGTCCTTGACTTTTAGTATAAAGTTCTGAGATATATTGATAATAATCTGCCAATATACCATGCTGCCTGTATGGCCGTCCCTAATTCACCTACCCAACCTACTTACATCACTATTATTGTTTTTTGCTTATCCTGTTTCCTAATTTTAAATTCCTAAATGTTTTTAAAACACATTTTTAAATCTAAATTTTAAATTAAATGTTGTAATTTGTAAATGACTGCCGAGTCATAAATTTGTTAACCCTGTTACTGGGGTCGATTTAATATTGTTTCTTTAACCAAATTTGTATGCAACTGTTAAGACCGTTAAAATTATTATCATGGGTGGTGTGGTCTATGCTGCAGGGGTATTTGCTGGTTGGCTGCGGTGCTGTTGTTGGGTTGCCGTGTAGCTGGTTTGTAGCTGGTCACTGGCAGTGCTGCTGCTTCTGCTGCTGCTGTGCTGGTCTTGTAGCAGGTCGGTGTGGAGGAGGAGGAGGAGGTGTCTGCTGTTCCTTACACAGCAACTTTACTGCACATTTCTGGCTGTCACTTGCACCAGTCTCCTGTGTGGCTGCAGAGCTCCCAATTATTGTAATGCTGTTGGTCTGAGATAGCTGTGCTGCTGCTGCCGTGCCGCCGTGCCCCTGCTCTCAGAATGATTTTAAACCCGTGTTGCTGCTGTTGCTTGGGTCAAAACAACCCGTTGCTGTGCTTCAGTCATTTTGATCCTTATTTCATAGGTATGTATTGCAGAATTTCTTTTTCCCTTCAATGCAGGTCTTTAAAAAAAAAAAATATGGTCGCTGGACTGGCCTCACTTGTGGTCAGACCTCATTACATTAGCATGCTTTTTCATGTAAGAACCATTCCTCATGCACTGCATTATATCTGGGTGCTGCTAAAAATGGCATATGGTTTGTCTCTCTGAGATGAATTCTTGACAGGTTTGTGCGTTTCAAACTTGTCAATCATTTAAAACTTGTAATTTATGTTGAAGTCATCACAAATTACTGCCATATTATGGTTTTTAGTCAAAAATTGTGACAATTTCCCCGAACTACAAATTCTGAAAATGTTAACAGAATACAGGTGACTACTTCCAAGACAGTTATTTTAAATAACTTGTTTCTATGCTCAAGATGTGATGCAGGAGCAATATTACTGTTGTCTAAACAGGTAAGTTTTGTGTTACCCTCTACCTGGCCCTGATGAAGAGAGAACTATCAAGTGGTTTACCAGTCAACTTTAGCTATTCCATCAAACTGTAATTTCTCCATAAAACACATTTTAACATACTGGTGTTTAGTTTTGTTTATGTCATTCTAACACTTAAACACCAAACAGGTCATTTCTATTAACAGCCTTTTATTTTTAACTTTTGTTTATTGCAGTTTAGGGTATTGGTGTTAAAAAATGAAACGTTTGGGTGCTCTGGAATTTGCCTTGAAATTGCTGCAGTTTCTGTGAGCTTTAATGTGTATAAAACCTTTGCTGCTGGTCTATCCATTGCTTTTTGAAGTTCAATAATCACTGAGGCAGAATGAAAAATGAGTTTGTTGCTTTGCTCCTAAAGGTTCCAGTACCAGTTTTAGTGTCTTCATCTGGATAGATGATATATCTTGATGCATTTTTAGACGTTGGGCATGGCAGTTTAAAATTAACATGGCTCAGCTTTTTATGTCGAAAAGTTCTAAACTATTGCATTTTAAAATAGTAAATTATAATGCAGTCTAGAAGGATTTTTACACAAACATTATTGTGGCCCGGTAAAATTTATAAATGTGATTAGAGGGTTGGTTGCTGATAATGTGAAACTTAAATGTTTGACGGGAGTTTGTCAAAGCCACGAAAATTCAGTTTACATGAAATATGCACCACATTCTTCACATTTCGGAAACACATTTTTCCATGGCTGTGAATTATAAATTATATGAAAGTATAAAATACTCAATGTAGTGGTCCTCTCCATGCAAGTCTCGAAGGGGAGGCCATCCAGCAGTCTGTGCAACAGTTTAAGAACTTCAATCCTCTGAGGTCTTTGAAATAAAAATTGTTTGCTTTAGATATATTACCATGAAGCTTTGAACATTTTGAGATCAACTACCTGAATCATTTGATCATTACTGAGGAATGTATCCTCCAAATAAACTACAAATTTAAAGTCAAACATGCATAATCACATGAACGTGTAAGAGGGGTTTTGATAATGTTTGGAGTACTCTAGTTTTAAGATGACCTGGCATGTCTGAGTTGATTCTTTCCTATACCAGTGGTACTGTGATTTATGATAAAGTTCACCCGTCTTAGCCATGCCAGCATGGAAAGCGGATGTAAAATGATGATTAATATACGCATAACATTTTCCAGTTTAAACAACAGTGGACTGTTCACTCAATATCTCGTTTATCTGGAGGTGAGCAACATTTTAATCAATTTTCCAATGCAGTGTATTCTTTTTATGCATTGACATGTGTAATTATCCAGTCATTTAATTCCATGTTTTTTTTTCTCCTTTGTATTAGGTTTTGTTTTAGCTGACTTCCACTTGGTTTGATTTAGATTTAGTGATTGATACGCCAGTGCTCTTTGTTAGAGCCATTCTAGCAGTGTTCAGCTGTGACTTGTGAATCATATATCTGATCATTCCTCCAATAATGCCTATTGCTGTTAAACCTTCTTTTGGCACCCATTCAGTCTGCAAATAGTAAGAATACAAGAATACTGCTCATCAGTATATGGTTTTTGTTGCAGCTACTGCCAGGTAGGAAGGTTGTATAATTTTGAATTAAAAGCTGGTACAAGTAGTCTTAAAAATAAAAAAAAAGCTGGCTCTTACCAAAACTCGTGACTTTCAATATAAAAAAAACGCCTGGTGTACGCATATACTGTGCCTTTAGTGAAGAGTTTTGAGCCACAGGCACCCTCAGCCCTCCCCCATTTCACCCAGCTGTCACATCCATGATGTGACAGCTGTACTTATATATATAGTTGTTGCTCCATGTTTTTGGTTACCTTTCTTACTAGTTACTCCCAACACACAACTACTTATAAGAGGTATCTATGCAGAAAGTTGCTGTTTCAAAATATTTTTTTCTTTCAAGTCTGGTGAAAGGAGCTCCACTCAATGGCTTTCAGAGACCTGGCGAAATTGTGGTTAAAGTTCATCAGTTGACAGCTGCAGAAAAGGTCTACGTTTTTAAGAAGAAAAATATGACTATATGGTTGCGGTTGACACTAGCAATAAAGATGTCTGTTCAGAATCTACAGGGTTTATTTTCACAGCATCTGAAATCACTGAGCCCACATTAGGATCCTGCTCAAAATCCTTGCAATAGCCAACTGCTAAAGGTGCTTTATGTGTCTACCACCAGTAGGATGGGTCTATACAACAGGACTAAAATTGACCACCCAGAATCATCTAAATTTATCTTTTTATATTTAAAGTTTATATATATGAAATTAACTACTGAATGTTGGAGGATATAGTAAGGTGGTGTTCTTGCATGTTGGGCACAATTGAAGTAATCTAGTGAGCTGTAAAGCAGTTTAGTTCATGGTACATGTATTGAAATTGGGTTTCATTTAACATGGAAGAAAGTTAATGGCTGGTTCTGTCAATCGTGTAATTGTTGACACTGCTACACTTGCACAGATAAAATAGTAAAGGCTTTGTTTTGGAAATTGAACGAGATAAGGTAAGCAATTTTGTGTTGGATTAAAAATTTTATTGCAGAGAAAGGAAGTTAATTACTTTCTGTTCAAAAGGGAGAGGAAAAGCCTGCAAGGATTCTGTTAATTATATCAAAAATATGACCGTACCATTGTAACAAATCAAACCATTTGAATATACAATATTGGTGAGATTTCTTCCTACAAGTAAAACCTGCGTTTTATGTTGTATAACCACCCTCCTGTTCAAGAGTTAACGAAGAAACAAATTTCCATCTAATAAAAATGAAAAAGAAGAAAAAAATTTGTAGTTCCATCGTTTTTTGTTCTACACTTCAAAATGATTTAAAATGTTTGACACTGAAAAAGATATTGCCCGAGGACAATGCAGGCTCTATGAAACGTGATTGATTTTACTTCGGAAACTGCTGCAAGAAAGAAGTGGGTCTGTTGGTGGGTTATTCCACAGTATTGATGTTCTATCGAGGTAAGGCTTGTTAAGTGAGTTTGCACAAAAACCGCCAGATCCAAAGTAGAGGCCATTAGCAGAAAAAAAAAAAAAAAAAAAAATTGATTTGGTGAATGACTTGATCCTTTGGATATAGCTTACTTATGAGTGTAACAGCAGAACACAGCTATTTGTTGGAGCAGTATTTCATCAGATCTTGTCAACAACCCTCTTGCCATTTAGGTGTCTACTACATTTCTCTATATCTATTGGGGATATAGCAAACACTGCATATTTCCTCTGGCCAGCAGGAAATTTATTTGACTCATAATTCAAATTTTCTCTGATTCAACAGCACTTGAAATTACTTCAGTTCTGTAACTTGTATATCCATATGGAATGATGGTTGTTTCTAATTGTATTGGTTGTCAATGTTGTGTCTGCTGTAACATCTAGCTGATAGTGTTTGCTATACAGCAGTCAATTCAACAGTGACCAGCCAAATGAATACAAGTTCTAGAAATAGCCACATCCCTATTACACGACCATCTTTCTAATGAAATGCTATTTTAAATTAATTTTGAAAATAGATTTAGAGTTGAGGAATTTAGTAAATTAACAAGTTGGTGTTTGGAATATACAATTTTGGATGGTTTAAAAATATAAACACAACTAGGTTGTGAAATGTATGAATGCCTTATCTATTTTTCACACTGAGCAGTGAAAAATAGATATAATTGAGTTTTATGGCACAATATAAAATTGTCCTTATTTATTGATATGCTAAGGTAAGGGATCTATAGATGTCTAGTCCAAAAGTTCTGCCAGAAGATAAGTTTTCAGAGGCAGAGTTAAGTATTTAGACCATGCAAAACAAATGACAAGTGCTTTGTGTACTTTCAATAATATTTCACTTATGCATTGGGTCACAGGAAAAAGAGATACATTTTGGGGGACAAAAGGTCATGGTGGTTGATGCAGAGGCTAGGGATTGGTGATTTGACATGAGACGCCAGTACTAGTGGTAGAAAAGAAAATATTCATTCCAATCCCTTAGAATGTAGCTTGTTTTTTTTTTAAGAATGGTTCTAAAGATAAGCTAAAATAAGTGCTGGGTAGATTTATATCATCTCATTCAAGACAGTTCTCTATAGATAAATCAAATAGTCATGGTCTTTTTGAAGTGCCATATAAACTAAATACTGTCTCATTCATATGAAATTAAGGAAAGAATTTATTTAAGCTTAATATTTTCTGATTATCTACAAAACGGGCCAAAAAAAATATAAGGGCACCACTGATAATTAATAATGAAAAGTTTCGTTATTCAAGTTTTATTGCTAACCATATTAACTACTGTTATGTATCCCAGAACAATTTTAAATATTAGTAATTCCATAGAATCTGCTGATGGAATTCACTTTAGAGAATTATATTTTATGGAAGGGGTGCTGATGGCCTTTGCTGGCTCCCAGATCAATATAGTTAGTGTTCCATAAACAAAAATCATCTAGATGGCTTATCCAAAATCTTCAATTTTCACTATTGAACTTCTAACTCTGAAACAAGCACATCTGTTCACTTTCAAAAGCAGAACACACGAAATGATCCCAGCAGCAATTGTGCCACTGCAAAATTCACTCATTAACTTTTTTGCTACTATATTTCTGAAAATAAAAGAATTTGGAGAGATTTAGTAAAATAACTAAGTTCCTTGTTATTGAAAACTGCAATTGTGTGTGTATATATATATATACACATTGAAAAAAAAATATTTGATTTACCATAACTACTAACTCACCCCTTCCATTCATTGACAATGGCTTCTGTCACATTTTGACCTTTCTAACCAACTCTTGTTTACAGCATAGCAAATTTGTCTCACCAGGGAGAGAAATTAAATGGAATACTCACAAGAAGGAGAATTTTTTTGATTTTAATCTTTTTCTAGTATATTTTTTATTTTTTTTGGAACTTATGTTTTTACTTATAGATTTTTTTTGTCTTTCTCTCCCTTGTTTTCTTTATCTACCACTTCCTAAGAGCTTGTATCTATGAACAGTTGTAAAAAGAAAAAAACAAGGGTACCACACAGAATCTTGCTTGCCCAGTCACCATCTAATGTCCTATTATAAATGGTATAGAGGACCCCTCCCACTCATTTTCTTTTTTGGTTGGTAGGCACACACCACCATCTGGTCCACGGGTACCTTTTGCGGATTTCACTCAGTTCGGACCAGGCCTCTGGCTGGAGTTTCTATTACCTCTTGACATGCCATCAGTCTACACTTCTCCAAGATGCCAAAAGCCAGTATTAAACCCACTAACCAATCTCCCTCTTCTCTAATATCCAGGGACTTTGCTCTAACCTAGATCCTGTTCATCATCTACTAATGTGGAAACCCAACATTCTGTTCCTCTCCGAGTCACAAATCTCTGAAACCTTATCTATAACCCATCTCTGCTGCCCAGGTTACACTCTTTACTCTAACGTCACTCTGAAAGATGATGCCTGTACTTATGTAAATTCCATTCTCTATCTCACCTGGACATCAGCAACAAAGACTGAGCTACTCTTACTCAAAAGTCTCCCTCATTCCATCAAATACATCTCCCTTTATTGTTCTATGAACTCCTCGAACCACTATCTCTTCAACTATATCTCTTCCTGCATTGAGGATGTATACCTCACTTTACCCCTCTGAAATCATCTTCAGTGACTCCATTTTGATACCAACCCACCTGAAACCGCCCCTGGTTCCATGATTAAACAAACCATTTGTTTTAAAGTGTTCGTATTTAAAAAAGTTAGTTATTTTACTAAATTCTTGATTATTTTCGAAAATAATTGATAATCAAAGGCAGTGTATTTTATTAGAAATATGGTAACGAAAGGGTTAATGCTCATAGACACTCCAGCCCCTGGTCCACAGATGTACTGTGTCCTCTCATCTACAATAACAATAGTCACTAAGATCATTTTATCAAGAAGATAAGACTAGGCGTTAATGGACCCAGGGAATTCATCGTGCCAAACAAAATATAAAGAACTAATCAGAAAATATGAAACATCCTTAATAAAAAAATTAAAATGCTGATGATAGAACACAGCTTTGTTTTAATAGTACGTTAGTGGGTACCTATGGAAAATCCACGAGTGATAAATGTTCAGTTTTATAGTTAATTACTTGTGGCAAACTGAATTTAAAGGGATTGATTGAAGGAAATACATGTTCCTCTTTATCATTTAATAAATAATAAAATATATGGACAATTATATATATATATATATATACACATAAATATATATATGTATGATGGGCTTCCACAGTTTCCATCCACCAAATCCACTCAAGGGATTGGTTGGCCCAAATCTATAGTAGAAGACACTTGCTGAAGGTGCCACGCAGTGGGACAACCTGAAGCCATAAATAACTTGTAGATAAAAAAAATTAGAAACTGAACATCTAGGTGCAGGCATGGCTGTATGGTTAAGGAGTTCGCTTTGCAACCACATGGTTTCGGGTTCAGTCCCACTGCGGCACCCTGGGAAAGTGTCTTCTACTATAGCCTTGGGCTGACCAATGCCTTGTGAGTGAATTTGGTAGATGGAAACTACAGAAGCCCGTCATATATATGTGTTTGTCTCCATATCTGTTTGTAACTTAGCGGTTCAGCAATCGAATAAGTACTGGGGTCGACCTCCAAGGCGGTGCCCCAGCATGGCCGCAGTCAAATGACTGACACAAGTAAAAGAGTATCTAAAATGCTTTGCATATTTCGAAATTCCTATTAATGGATTGAGCATTATTTTACAAATTCGGTCACAACTGGTTCTTTAAAGTTCACAAGATTGATAGTTACATAACCCAGTGTGCCAACACCTAAGATGAGCCAACCATTACATGGTTGATCAATATATTAGAAATCTCCCTTACTGACTTAAAAGGGATACATTAGATGTAATACACTGCTCCTGAAAAAAAAAAAACTGGATGGTCACAGCATGATCATAGGTTTGCTTGATTAGGGTTAAACAACAATAATTACACATGAAAACATGGATTGGTACAATCAAGTCACAACTTGAATTGACATCTGGCCCTCAAATATATGGTGTCTGTCATTGGAATTGTGACTGGTTGACAATCACAGTATCAGATGTCTAATTGCTGTGTATGGTCAGCTTCTGTTCGTGATGCTGGAGCTGGCTCAATCCATCCCGGGTACAAGTAAAGTAAGTAGTAGCAACTAAGTAATATGAGTCAACAGAGCCTCTACATAGTCAATCAATCTGCTAGGAGTAGCAGACAAATCTCATTGGATAATGTCCTAAATACACAGCCCATAAAAAAAAAAAATTGGATGGTCACAACTGGAGCACTTTTGAATATGTCTGTTCAATTAAGGCTGAGCTTGGATTAAACAACAACTAACAATGGAAAGCCATTGTCAATACATTTAAAAAAAAAATTTCATTAGTTGTCTCTTCAGATGTTCTGCCCATTGCACATTTTGCTTTACAATCGTGTTTTTGGGTTCGATCCCACTGTGGCAGCTTGAGAAAGTGTCTTCTTCTGTAGCCTCGGGTCAACCATACATTGTGAGTGAAGATTGGTAGATGGAAACTGCAGGAACTTGTCATGTGTATATGTATCATCATCATTTTACATCAGTTTTCCATGCTGACATGTGTTGGGACGGGTGATTTTGGCCTGCGTTGGTTGTGTATGAAGTCACCACTCTTAGGCAGGTCGGGGGACCATGTCTCATATTTCGTTTGGCTTAGGACATCCAGCCGTTGAAACCTAACACCAACCACTTTACAGAGTGTACTGGGTGCATTTATCATAGCACCAACACTAGAGAGGTCATGTCCCTGACACGGCTATAGAGCCCTCTCGACCCTGTGTTGTCTTTGAACAATCACCAAACACCTTACAGTGTTATATATATATATAGTTCACTCACAACTGCTACAGATCAGGCAAAGAACACAGACTACAACGTTGGGAAGCTGCTCAGTCTGTCTTGACTTAGAGAAAAATCCAAAGTACGTGAAGTACTTATGTATGCAGATGACATGGCACTGGGAACACTGAGGAGCAACTGCATGCAACACCTTAAGGACAACTTCTCAAGAGCCTGCCTAGACTTCAGCTTTTCCATTACTCTGAAGAAGACCAAAGTGTTGGGCCAAGGCATTGAGTATTCCCCTGCCATCACCATCAACAATTGTAAGCTGGAGGTAGTCCATGAATTCACATACCTTGGCTTCACCATCACGAACAACCTATCTCTAGAGTCTGAGATCAACAGATGCATTGGAAAAGCTTCAACACTAGCCAGGTTGACAAAGAGATTTGAGAGAACAGCAAGGTAACGACGTGCACCAAAGTTGCAGTGTACAGAGTTAGCATCCTCAGCACACTACAGCAGTGAAACCTGGAGCCTCTACTTTAGACAAGAGCGGTATCTCAATACCTACCACCTACGCAGCCTGAGACGCATCTTGGGTATCAAGTGGTCTGATCAAGTCACTAACAATGAGGTACTGGCCCGTGCCCAGACACCCAGCCTCCTCACCCTGCTTCAACAATGACGTCTCTGTTGGTGAGGTCATATACATAGCATGTCAGATGGGAGGATCCCAAAAGACCTGTATGAGGAGCTGGCCTCCAGTAAGAGAACACTAGGGTGACCCCATCTTCGTTTCAAAGACATCTGCAAGAGAGACATGAAGTCACTGAACATGAATGTTGAAAGATGGGAGGACATTGTAAGTGGTTGCATCCACTGGAGGCTGGAACGGGAGGAGGAACAGGCTTGCTGCTGAAGAAAAGTGCACTCAATGAAAAAACAAGACAAGACTGGCAGACACTACCTTCAAATGCAGACATTGCAGCCAGGACTCTCACTTCCGTATGGGCCTCTACTGCCACAGCAGACTGCTCTGCCAACAAGACGAAAGCAAGACTTTACAAGCACAGATCTATGGTCTCGCCAGACTAACAGAAGCCAACAACGATGTGTGTATATATGTATGTGTGTGTATATGAATAGGTTTTTCTAAATCAGTTTTTAATCATTTGTTATAATGTATTATAATCATGTTTAGCTGATTAGTTTCAGTTTAATTAGTGTAAGTTTGGAAGTTAATTGAGTATAGTAATGGCTTGGAGGGCTATAAAAAACATAAGCACTTGTATATGTACAAATATATAAATGTATACTTAAGCATTTATATGAACACATATATGTATAAGTATGGTTGTGTGCAGGGAAGATTGTATGATGCTTATGTATGAAGTGCGATACTACATGGTAGTGAAACCTTTGGCCTTGAATGCTGAAGATCTGTGATGGCTGGAAAGAAATGAAGTGAGCATGCTTCATTGGATGTGTAATGTTAGTGTGAATGAACGATGGAGTACAAATGAACTGAGAGAAAAGTTAGGTATAAGGGGAATCAGATGTAATATGCAAGTGAGAAGATTGTGATGGTATGGGCATGTGATGCGTATGGAGGATGCCAGCTGTATAAAGAAGTGCTGAGCACTTGATGTAGTTGGATCCCGTGAAGCAGGGAGACCTAGGAAGACATGGGACAAAGTGATGATAGAAGACCTCAGGAAGCTGAACCTCACAAAGAAGATGACAAGACTACAATGATTGGAGATACACAGTAAGGGTGAGGACCCCCCCCCCCCAGTGCAAGCTTGGCAAATTGATCATTGATCATTAAAAGTAATGATGAAAGGGGCTACCCAATATACTCCTGTCAAGGTTCCCCCCTCATTATCTTCACCACCCTCTCAACTATCAGTTCCTACTCTA
>JAYRBU010000002.1:1802855-1813148 GCA_036023795.1 Vulcanoctopus hydrothermalis
TATAGGTATGCGCGTGTGTGTAAGGAGAATATAGGCGACTAGAAAAAAGAATCAGAATAGCACACATGAAATTAGAAAAGCCTACTCATTTACCATCTCCTTTTTGGATTGTCTGAAATTGGATACAACAAATGATCTGAAGGTCGAAAATCTCTTCATACCATCAAGAAATGTGGTGAAGATATTTAAATTGATAAAGTTGACAATGCGATAGAACATACAAACAAGATATACATTGGTTTGTTATTTCGTGGTTGTGCAGGAAATATAGGCTCTTTTGTGTGGATGCTAGGAAATCAATTTATGTGAAAGCCCTGAAAACGCAAAGCAAAATGGAAATTGGGTACTCTGAAAGAAGTAAACATTTAAAAATCTCACTTGTATAGTGGATATAATGTTATTGTAATTAACATATTTGTAGTACAAGCCATAAGATATAACTTTGTACTATTATAGTGGAACGATGTATACGATCGATTAGAATATTTGGAACCTATGATAAACAAAACTTGAATCATACATTAATCAACTGTACATTTTAATAAAAGATGCTGAGTATTTTTCAAACAACTTAAGAAATCAATTATTATTGTTGTAAATGTGTTTTTCAAACTGACAAGTAATTTGCTGCGTACTATTGTGAAAAATGATGGTACGAAAGTTATAAATCAATTACGAGTGCAATCACGAATTTTTAGCTCTCTAAAATCTAATTATGATAAATAATTAGATTTCAGATAGCTAAAACCTATTTTGATAGCAGGGATTAAATAGACACTAAAATTGTAATACTGATGACTATAATAAATAATAGTTAATAAGACATACTTTACATGAAAACTATTTATCTTAAGAGGGGTAGCAGAAGCAACAAGAATTGCCATATAGGAAAAAGATATTACCACTTTAAGAAGAACATTTACAAATACTAATATGAGCAATACATCACCTATTTGGCCAAATTAATGAAATAGTACACGATATTTTGTTAATGTGCATTAGCCCTCACCGAGGACTATAAAAACAACGGTATGGATTCGAGAAGAAACAAAACTAAATAACATTGTCAAATTTATAAAATCGTTGAACGGAATTGGGCTGGACACGTCCAGAGGATGGGTGATAACAAGTGGATGAAAAACTGGCAAATTAGATTCCGAAAGATCGCAAAAGAAACAGAAGACGATAACGAACAAGATAGAAGGATTAATTGGATAGATTTGACAAAAATTGTAGATCAGAAACTCCAAACTGAAAGTTGTGGAGAAATATAAACAAGGCCTTTACCCAGCAGTGGGAAAGCAATGGCCGATGTGAATATATTTGAGGCATAAATATAAAGTTGTTCAGTTTCAACTTCCTAAGCAATTCTGCGAATATTATATGTAAATGACGATGCAAAGAGTGTGTGTAAATTCAGCATTCAGGTTATTCAGTCTACACATGTCAAACACGATATATAGTTTGACGTGATAAAAACTAGAATACAATCTTAATAATGTACGTAGAAATACAAACTCAATGTAATGTCTCACAGAATCGAAATTATTTCACTGTATTTGTTATTGTTAATCTTAAACATCTACATACATATCTTTTAAAATATACTTCCTTTTCAGTCATATTGCTGTACCTAACAAATCATAAACAAATAACAATAACATCAATCGTAATAAACTATTTCTTAATTATGAATGACCAGATACTATTCCGGAAAATCAAGGAACAGACTGATGAACTCTGCTCATATATTTTACGAAATCATAGGCATGTAAGTAGAATATTGGTAATGTAAATGGGAATAACATTTTGTGTTGGAAGGTATACAACTAGCTGATAAAGTCCGAATCTTCTAAGGAACATGTATATAAATAACATAACATTATAGAATTTAATGAAGTGATGAAGAAAGAAATAACATGCAAGTTTGTGAATAAATATTTCAGAAAACTTAGATGCATTTTTAAACTGAATTCTCATTTGAACAAAATCGTGACAATAAACACAGAGATTATTGAGTTGCTGAAATATGAGTCTAGAATACCAAAATAATGAATAAGAAATTTCAATGATTAGTTTTGGTAGAAAAAAGAAAACAAGAAAGCTATGAACAATGTGCAATATATTTCACCTGAATAGTGGAAGTAATCGGTTGTGCGTGAAAAACAAATTTGTGGAAAGTATATTAAAATAGAAAATAAGTAAGTCGCTATGATGGAGATAGCATTTGTCTGGAAAGTTGTCGCTGCTGCAACTATTTTCGCTGATGTTTTTGTGAAGACTATTAGGTACGATTAGCAAGGCAAAACTGTCACTGTTGCTAAACCTAGACTCTGTGATTTCTTCGCCTTTTATTATTACTGGTGCCACTCTTTCGACTTGAATAATCGTTTGAAGTCATTTAACTTTGTTTACAGCTTCGGGAAAGAGAAAAACGTCGCAAATATAACTCGTAATTGAGAAGATATTAAAGAAATAGTGAAAACCATGATGATGCTGCTGATTATAATAATGAATTGTGACGACGATGATGACAATAACATATAAATGGGTAGTTAGAACAATCGGCTATAATACTCACAAATGAAAGAACAACAAACTCATCTTTCATTAGGTTTTATTATTTAAACACGGACAAAAGGCGAAGACTAATAGCAATAATTTTTAGTAAAATATAACAAATTAAGAAGTCACTAAAACATTTAAAACTCTGGAAACTGGAAAGCTTCAAAAGTTTATACAAAGTTTCCAATTTCAGGCGAATATATTTAAACATCGTACATTCTTGTCATTGACGTTCAACAATATAGAGTGGTGAGCTGGCAGAAACGGCTGTATGCTTAACTAAGTGCTCACAAGAGATTTAGATAAATCTTTTGCACACCCTAGCTGGTTACAATAAAAAGCAAATTTAGGAGCAGCATTGTGATACAACTTAGAAAATATCAATAGTTTCAACATTTTAAACTTAAGCTTCAAAAATGGTATTTAGGTTGATGTTTTAACAACTGTGATGCATGGTCTTAACATTGAATTGAGTCTGCTTTTTTCATGCAAAATATTTCAGTTTTCAAACTTTTTCAAGTAGTAAATTGTTTCCTCAGCAGCAAGTGTTCATAAGGCTGGTACATGATTTCCAGTTTTTAGTGATAAATGGATGAGACACAAATATTTGTCCCTTGATAGGATGTTAGTCTACCACAGATTAACACCTCAGTTGAACTTAAAGCTGTCTTCCACATACATATGCTAGAATCAAATATCTTTCTCGAAGACACAACAAAATGCCTAGAGTAAGAATAGTAACCATACTCAGGCATGATATTGGTTTAGTAGACTGTTTTCAGTTGAAGGGACATAAATTCAACCAGATCAAATTATTATTAATATTTAACATTTCAAACATTGCAGAGATGGTACAGAGAAGTCAGACTTGAAGCTTTGAACTGTATAGTTTCATGCCTTAAATTTCTGAATTCAAATTCTGCTGAGGTTGACTTTACATTTCATCCCTTCTTTTGCTGCTAAATTAAGTACCAGTAATATTAAGTCAATCAACTATACTCCTTCTCCCTTGCAAATAAATCCTTGAGCCTAGAAACAGAAAACAAAACTCAGTATTTAACTATTCAAACATGCTAAGATTGTATATATTTTTTTTAAAACATTTGATTCTCAGACAACAGAAGCAAAAGTAAAATTGTTTCCTTGATAAATAGAATAAAATGAGTTGTTTTTTCATGATTCTGATGATAACAAAACTTTTTTTCAGTTAATCCAATATCAATGACCAATTTGTCTGAATTTTCAGTTAATCCAATATCAATGACCAATTTGTCTGAATTTTCTCAGTTTATTTATTTATTATTATTTTTATTTTTTTTCTTGTAACAAAGAAAGGAGGTTTTGTTGTTGCAGTTATATATGTTAAAATAATAAGCAAGGTTATGTCTGTCTCACCACAAGCAAGTTTATCAAGAAGTTTTTACTTTTCACCTAAGCACAACATACATATAGATATATATTTTTTAAATGTTTAATTATAATAATAGTAACAACAAGATTGTGTCTGATTATATATTAAGGCTGTCTATCAAGAAATTCCGGTCCATCCTATAAAACAGGCAAGAATCTGCCACATTTCAAGTTAGATATGTAGTCAATTATCCATTAACAAAAAAAAAAAAATGTATAAACCCCAACCTCATCAAAAAATGTCAAGGCAGCAGAAGATATAAACTGCAAGAATCGAAACCAAAAAACAATGATTGTCAATAGAAGGACAATCTAACACTTTCATTTTTTGTTGGATTTTTTTGTTTTGTTTGTTTTGTTTTGTTTTCCCCCAAAACCCTGCTTAGTTGATTTTTCTTTCTCTTTCTTGTGATGATTCCTTAATTGGAAAGATGATGACGAAAATTCTTCTAATCAGAGAAATTTTCATTATGAAAGAGATCAGAGTTTAAATTTCAGAATTGTTGTGATCTATGATCTAACTTATTATATCAAAGTAGAATCATGGAGAATAATAAAATACCGTTGTATGGTATGGATTAAAACCGGTATGAATTTTTTTAAAAACCGGTATGAATTTTTTTAAAAACAAAAAAAAAACTATAATAATGTTTTGGAGAGAAATTGTAAATGCCTAAATGATTATTCAGATCTTAAAATGATATTTAACAACAGATAAGAACTGTTTCATCAATTTTACCGGGAGAGAGGATCAATCTATATATGGCTGTGCAAGATGTCACAAGATGAAACTGCTCATGGATGCCAAACTTGGACAAAAGACCACCCACTAACAAGAAGAAAAAAAAACAAAACAAGAACTGCCTTTCAAAGTACCATCATCTTTAGGAACTCCATGGAACTTGGGGAGAACTTCATTTCATGGAAACCAAACAAGATATGATTAACAAAACCTCAGTTGCAAACAAGCCCCATTCTTGCTTTGATGGAACAGATGAATTCAAATTCAACTTTAATGATGGTTAGACATTTAACCCTTTGGATACAAACCTGCCAGAAACCACCCCTGGTTCTATGATTAATAAAACCCATTTGTTTTAAAGTGTTCAAATCTAAATTTAAACCTACCATTATAATTTCATGTAAGAACTTTTGGTTAATTTATGATCTAAACACCAACTTAATAGCAAGAAAGTTAGTTACTCTTTTACTAAATTCCTAGAAATTCTTGATTATTTTCAAAATTAATCAAAAATCATAAGCAGTGTATCTCATTATAAATATGGTAACTAAAGGTTAATAATATAATAGATATATATTACAGGTACTGGATACTGAACCATTATCTTGTAAGTCAATCTATTCATTGATTTTAAAATGTAAAATTTCTAACACAAACTGGGGGGGGGGGGGACAATGAAAAGAAAAGCACTCAGTTGTGTACAATGTGTGCCAAATGTGTCGAAATGATTCTTACAATAACGGCCGATAATTAAAACTGCCGTGTGTAAAAGAGCAAAACAGTAATCAAACCACTGGTTGGGTAACAATATCTTTAAACCAGCAGGTTGTTGGAAACTTGTCAATTTAGCTGTGACATTGATTAAGAGAACAGAATCATAGAAAATGTACTCCACAAGGCAGACAAAATAATTTAACCACCTTCAATGTCATATTTAATGAAACACAATCCACTATTATTATTATTATTTTCAAATCCCGCCGAGGTCAACTTTGCCTTTCATCCTTCCGGGGTCGATAAAATAAAGTACCAGTCAAGTGCTGTGGATTGTTGGCCTTGTGCCTAAATTAGAAACAATTATTATTATTATTAATGTTTTCATTATAGAATACACATTACTTTCATTATTTTCCTCGGGTATTCTGCAACGGAGCCCAAACATTTAAAAATATCCACATTTTTTTATTATCATTGTATGTTCCAACCATGAACATCCTGTCTTTTTTCAGTCATAGAACTACATTATACAGTGTGTTCTTCCTTTTTTGAACACAGTAGGGTGTCACTTGCAGGAGATTTTACTCAATTTCTAGCAGGTATTGCAACTACGTAGAGGTTCTGTCGTTGGCTCGTGTTAGGTTTCGTTTTTAGGTAAATGTAAAAACTGTCTCTTCGGTTAAATTAAAAATGATGGGATGGTCATGGCTGAAAAAGTATTTGATCTGGGCTAAACAACAACAAAATCAAACACGTTGTTGGATTTTCTTTAGAATATGATAACTATTTTACGTAACACTTTTCTGAGAAACTTAGGTAAACAAATAGACGACTCACTTTTACAAAGGATCATTAATAAAGAGCGACAACTTTGAGGTTCCTTTGTTGGTCCCCGTTAGATTTTGTTTTTAGTCAAGATTTGTTAACGCGGAAAGTGTCTTCCGCTAAAAGAAGCGAGTGTCTTTATATTTCGGTACTTAAAGAACGAAAGTAAATTGAAAGGACCCGCCTTGTACAGTAGTGCAAAAGAAAATGTATTGATTGAGAGATGTTAAAGATAAGGATATTTGTAAAGAAACATATTCCATAAACCCATATACAAAACAAGATTTTAAATGTTTGTCAACAAATATACAAAAGACAATGTTAACAGATAGCAAATTATAAAGGAAGAACGATATTTAAAGAGCGAGTAACATAAACTTTGAAATAAAGTTTAATGAATTTATATTTGTATTAATATAGATAAATAAGTTCAATAAACACTCATACATTTTATTAAAGCTAATTATTTTCTTTTTCCAAAATCAAAAAGAAGGGACTAAACATGAAAATATGATGAGATGAAAGAAAAGTCTATCATATTAAAGCAAATACACGCCCTGACAAGTCAATGTCCACCAAAATCCTCAAGTGCATTTGAAAATAAAACCACATTTTTAAGAAAATAATTAGATCGAAAAGATACAATAAGGTATTTCTTTATAATGGGATGGATATAAATTATTCAACAACATATAAAGGATCGTAATTTTTATGTGGTATCTTCGTTTATTGAAGGATTTTATCGTATATCTTTCATAAGCTCACACAATGATTGCTTTTAACATATACCTTGTGACAACGAAACGACGGATGTTATACCTCCAAACTTTGGTAAACATTCATTTACCGACCGATTTACTTCTAAATGCAATTTACATCTGATGCAAAATTGTGACTAATACTTTTAAAGGATAATTATAAAAATACTTGTATTTTTTTACAATAAAAAAAATAATAGTAATCATTAGATTAATTATATATAAAAATTAAAATTTTGAAAATGTAATATCGAATTCACCGCGGTCGTTTCGCCTTTACGTCCCTTTCCGGTATCTATACTGATCCATTAACCATGGTAAGCCGTATTTCTCTTTGAATCATTTACAATCGTCATTTAAAAAAATATTTTTAAGTGTTCATTTATATTGAGTTTGATTGCTTAAACATTTAACTCTTTAATAATTGACATTTTCCATTAAAATAATGGTAATTATGTATATTTATTAACATTATTTCTCGTGTTGATACCGCTAATCGCCATTTTAGTGTTCTGCATGTGTTCTTGTATATATGTAATAATTCTGGTTCATATTTGTGCACAGTTTTCGGTAAAAAGTGGCGTAATTAATTTCATATATCTGAGCTTAATGGAGTAGAGCAGCTTAATTAAAATTTTATAATTGTATTTTGTATACAGTAGTGAGAAACGGCGCCGTGATTAAATTCGAAATACCTGAAGTATCGAAACAGCTTTTTTTTTCTTTTAAAAAGCACGTGTAATGTAAGTTTATATTATATAGAGTAAAGTGCGATCAGTGTTTAAGAGGAGAAATACAATGAGTTTATTATTAAATCATCAGTTGTCATTTATCATGGACTCGTAGAGGTCCAAAGTAGACATTGAGAATTGTCGACCAAGTATTCACTTAGTAATAATAATAAAGCACATATATGGCCATCAAAACGAAAGAATGTTCATACGCGCCCTAATCGTTCATTCATTTATTCATATAACCCTAAGATTTTGAAGACAATTGTTCACTGCTGGTATTTCCTGAAAAGATAAGTCTTCAGATTTGATTAGTACTACTTTTTTTTTTCTATATTTACGTAATGTATAGTATATTTGGTATTAAGATTAAATAAATTCTGAATATAGTTCACAAATACGGTATCATTTTGCGAAATAATTTCCAATTCCTGACATGTTATATTTTAAAACTTGGTTATTTATGGAAGGCATGTAAATACTACAAGTATACAGCTAAAAACATCTGAACCGTAAATTTTATGTCCGTTCTTTTGAGTTTAGTATAAAATCTCTGATTTTTCGGATCGATGTCAAAAACTTACATAGGCTTAAAATTTCATTTCAAACATTCATTCCCGTGGATACTTCTATTTCAGGCTGAAAGCGCAGCTACTATACGCACCAGGAAATTTTTGACGAACCGCTTATTATGCAGAAAACAGATGGTAAGTATTTTTGAAGCTTTAATGACATAATCCGGAATTTACCAATGCACATTTTCACTATTTACAATAAAGTGATGACAGTAGTTTGACATGATCCTTAAACACAGGCCTTGTTTTTTAATTGTTTCTTTTAATTTGATATTCAGTCATGACCGACTTGAGTGTATTGGGGCGAGGCTTCTAATGTTGCTGTTTTTTGAGGAGGTTGAACTTTTTTTCTTTCGTGTTTTATGTTCAGATTGTTTCCAAAACAATTTCACTGATACTTTATTATTTGAGGCATATTTTATTCATTAATTATTTTTAAAATTTTTACTTTGCATTCATTTCTGGTGGCGTTATTACAGGCAATTGCGGTTTTCTTGCCACCCCTCAGGCTGAATTTTTGTTTTTTTCTAGTCTAAGTAGTTGCAATTGTGAGTGTTTTGAATATCCTCATTAACACATGATAATAATGAGTGGGATAGTGAGAGAACCTAGAAAGAGGTGATTTTAAAGAACAGGGATAGGGAAAGTTACAGGTGAATTGTGGATAGGTTTTGAAGGGTCTGTCTGTACTACATTAGCCAATTAGATGGAAGTACTAGTCAGGGGTGAAATGCAGTGGTCCCAATTAAATGAATGTCGGAATAGGCGTTCGTTTGATTTTTTTAAAGGCAACATCATTGGAGAACCTAGATGCTTTTCTAAACGATACCCTGTATAAAAATGAACGGAAATATTATGTCCCTTTGTTATGTTCAAGTAATCCAAAAATCTTTACGTGCCAAGTCTCCGCCTAAGTGAATTACGTTGTATAACGCGCATTTTTTGTATGGTGTGTGGGGGTACCACCCCTCTAAACTGCACATATAATGAATATTAGTTATTTATTGGCGATCCTTGGTAAGCCGAACACGAAGTTAAAGTAACTTATCCGGCAATTTCCGCCTGCGGCTAGCGTCGTTCTCAGAAATACTGAGATAATTGAAAAACAATACAAGATCGGACAGATATGTTATTTCACAGGACATTAACAGTACCATAAACTTTGCAGCTGGATTAGGGTTAATTCACAATTCAGCTGTATGTTGTAATGAAGATTTGTTTACGAATCGCCCATCGATGGGAGATGGGAAAACTTGGCGGTGTTTGGTATGCAAGCGTTACCAGAGCATCGGAAATGATTCTTTTTTTCCAGCATCCCATATCCCACTGCCTAAACTTTTACTTTTGATGTTCTGGTGGCTAGCAGTTGATTGCAAACAGTGCATTGTGATGGAGCATGTCGAAGTCGGTCGTGAAACGAGTTAATTGGTATAATTATTATCAAAATGTCTGTGCCATGTGGTGTATCGACCATCCTGTCCAACTTGGCGGGGACGGTGTGATCATTGAGATCGCCGAATCTAAATTTATGCACCGCAAATACCACCGTGGTCAGTATAGAGAGGGTCACTGGGTTCTAGGTATGGTTGAGTGAGGAACCCTTAGGTGTGTTCTTGTACCGGTCCCCGATAGAAGTACGGCAACATTATTGCCGATTATTCTTCGACATGTGTTGCTAGGGACCCGTATAATTACGGACTGCTGGCCGGCCTATCGGAATTTGCTCAACCATGATAGTGTTAACCACAGTATCTCATTCGTTGATCCAACGGATAGATCGATATACACTAACACTATAGAAGGTGCTTGGGTCCATATTAAGGCCAAGTACCGAGCAATGCATGGCACTTCGGACAATTTGTTTAAGACGTATTTACAGGAATACGCATGGAGGCAGGCACATAAAGACAATGCCTTTGGACATTTTCTTCATCTCATCCGGCATTATTATCAACAACAAAAATTACATA
>JAYRBU010000002.1:3191276-3206999 GCA_036023795.1 Vulcanoctopus hydrothermalis
AAAAAAAACCACAATTTAAGTCTTTTCAAATTTTTTTTTTTTTTAGATATGGAATAAGCATAGTCTAAAAACCCGAACCGCTGAAAAATTTTCCAAAAAATATTCATTTTTGACAAGGTTGAGTTTACTACGCTAAACTTGGAGATCGCCGATTTTCTTTACAACTGTTCATCCGGCATTTGAATAAAGTTATTACTCTCTATTGTTTAAAATGATTTACCATATATATATATGCACTGCATATATAGTTAAAATAAATGTACTATAAGAAATACTGATAACTGAAAACCGGCTCTATTGCAGAATATATTGAATGCACATTACTTTCATTATTTTTCTCTGCTATTCATCAATAGAGACGGAATATTCATTCATATTTTCTATATTTTACGAAGGAATGATAAATAACATATGTAAACATGTATAAAAACAATAATGAACAAATGACCGGCGTGTGTATAAAAACATATAATTTAAATCAAAATATACAAATATCATTCGGAATAATTACATTTCTCTTTCTTTTTTTGTTTGTACGTCGGTTGGTGTAATCAAAAGAAAAATCTCAATATATATATATAAATACAACGCTCTATCAACTCTTAGAGGTAGTAGTACTAAGTAAAACTTATATTTCAATGTTAAATTTCAAAAACAATTTTGTAAGTACAAATATATATATATATATTTCATTGAAGCAGCAAAATAATGTTAAAGTGAACAAAATATAATAATATTTCGGTAATTCACCCAAGAATCTCGACACGTGTTTTAAGTCGCCATTCGTCAGCTCTTCATTGAAACGAAACAAACTTAAACCTTCATTTCCGGTGGTGCCGATGAAAAAAACAATTTTACAATCCTAATTCTCTAAACTATATTGTTAATTTATAATATATATTATTTAAACAAAGCAACAGAATTACTTTGAACTGTAATATTAAAAAGAAAATTCATTGTTGCAAGTATTTAATTAAAACGAAAGCCAAAGGAAATGAAGACTACAAGATGGAGCATCAGTATAGTGTGAGCGGCAAACAATATTTTTTTTAAAGCAAAAACTTCCTTCCATTTGCATCCCTCCACGTATAGAGATGTATTTATTATTACACTATATTATTGCTAATAAGCACACTGATGATATAAGTCAGTTAAACATGGTAAGATATAAATACTCTGGGCATTAAATACACAAATACGTACATATATATATACATACAAATCTTGGGGGTTACCTGTTCAGGGAACATGGTAAGGCCACTTGCAAAATGTTACTCAAAGTATACTCAGTGTGAAGATGTTTTATTAAAACTGACTCGATATTTTAATATAATATATATATCCATTTCGTCTCTCTCTCTAAATTTTTAAAAGAAGATAGAATTGAGGTTCTTTATATTTATTTTGCAATAAATCGTTTTTCTATTAATAATTTTCGTTATGGTTAGATTTTTTTTTCAAACGTAATTTTACTAGCGAAAAGTAGGATAAACTAATTTCAAGTATATTTTTCCTTGAAAATTCTGAATTGACATAATTTAGTTAATTATTTCGGTATTATTAAATATACACTCACTATAGAAACATTTTTGCTGTATAACTTAAGATTTTCTTATAATTAATGAATATCTAATTACATACATTCCAATAAATATAACTTCATATTTAAAACAGCTTGTTTATAGAATGAAATATTTTAATTATGAAAAACTATCTAAATCATGTCTTAGTTTACAACTTCAAATGGAAGCAATATAAATGTACCTTAGAAGATATATATATAGATATCGAGGTCAATTCTGGGTCGATCACCATGACACCCGATCTCGACCGGATAACTTCCGAAAAGACGGAGAGGTCACGTTTGGAACGACAGCATAAATTGTAGGTTAGAACGCTTTAAATAAAAGAAGGGATGGTCACGTTTGGAACGTTGTCCCGACCTGATAACTTCTGAAAAGACGGAGAGGTCAGTCACGTTTGGAACGTCTAGAATGACAGCATAAATTGGAGATTACCACTTGTGCCATTTTTACCTAAATTCATATATATTTCAAAATTGTCACAGTATCCCCGAAATATTATTTAATAACCAAAGTACGGATCAAACTTTTTAATTTATCCTAAACTAAAATTAACAAAGTTCTATTAGCTATATACCGCTAATTATATTTTTGAATTTATGTGTTTAATAATAGTAAATAACTTCTAACCGGATCCAGGGAAAGGGGTTATTTAAATCTTTTCCACTCGTAATGGTTCCTTAGCGAGCGCCAAAGATTAAAGTGTGAAACTTTCAGGGTACTGAATTCGTGATAGTTTCTAAAATGCACAAGGCTTTCAAATTTTAAGATATTTGGGGCTTAAAATTTTAAGTGTCACCTTTAAAATCCCCCCCCCCCCCACCGGTCACGACTAGAACCTCAGTATGTATTCATTTTTATTAAAAAAAAAGTCTATTAAAAATTATGCAAAGACCGAGTGCTATGAACCTCATAATATTTTTAGCCAGTTTTTTTTCTTCTTTCCTTCCCCGGATAACAAAATAATACAAATAGTCCTAGCATACTTTTTAATATACTCCTTTTTCATATATGAAAACATGCTAAGGTTCTCTGGCCGTGACAAAACAAAAACTTGAAAAGTGACACTGAAAATTTTATGCGGCTAAAATATATTTTAGCCGAAGTTATTAATAACCACAGCAATTCGTTTTATAGGATAAATTCCTGGCGAACCGAGTCCACGACACGACCTGCGGTCAAAAGCACTTCAAATTTACGCTGACGATAATTTTGTTTGTTTAGTCCCATGTCGGCGCTGATCAAACATACCTGTGACTTATGGTCAAAGAACTCTTATTATTTTAGGTATCCTTTCTTTTTCAAGACGGTAGGGGGAGATTTGGTTGCTATTTATAACATGTCGAGTCACCGGGTAGCGGCTGCTTTGTTGGCTCCGTCTAACAACAATGTTCTTGAGAAAGACATGAACGTCACATTTATATAATTCCTTATACATTTATATCACTGTACTGAGTTAATTAATTATTTATTACAGTAAAAGCAGGGACATCCAGTTGTTTGAAAGTTCATATATAACTCCTCTTAACGTATTGAGTTCTTTATTCGGTTAATATGTGTTGTTTTTATATATTAAGTATATAAAAAACACATATCTATCTGTTCGTTCAAAGCTGAGTTACAGTAAGTCGCTACTCGCAGTTTCTCGTTCCCGATCCTCAGGCAACAGATCTTATAGTGAAGCTTTCTTAGATAAACATCGATTGGATCTGTTTGGGCCACAATTGAAAATAGTTTATACATTGTTATGTCCAAATGTGGAACCAGTAATTTCTGCTAAGTTGTTTTCAGCAGGATCCAAATATATCCAATTGATGTTTATATAAGAAAGCCTCATTAACCATAACATCAGTCACCTGAGGTTTGGGAATGAGAAACTCTGAGTAGTGACTCATTCCACTCTGCCTAACAGTATTGAGTACTTTCTTTTGCTTAATTGTATATTACACCAGTGTGATGCCACAAACCATATTATATATATATATATATACTAGCGTTGTACTTGTAAAAAATGACAATTATGGTAATAAATTTTGCAAACATAATGTGTGTAAATGGGAAAGATAGTGGACATTGGCTTATATATAGAGATATAGATAGAGCTAAGCTGATGGTAGAAGTAAGCATAATTAGGTAATAGAGGGAAAGCATAGCTGTCAATGTGTAGGTGTAAGGTCAGTTAGTAAGGTGAACTCCCTCTATCTAATTACACTTTCACATATGAAAGTTACTGAAAGAGTATAGCACAACTGATTAGAAAGAGATGCAGTTTGACTTTATGACAGGAAGAGTTACTACCAATGCCCTTTTCCTACCTGCACACTAAATTCCTTGCTAACTTTCATCTTGCTGACTGCCCCTCTGTACATGGCTTGCATGGCCCTCGTAAACCATTCATCTACTCCTAGTTTCGTTAGCAACCACCGGACTACAGAACATGGAACCTTGTCAAAGGCCTTCTCCAGGTTGACAAATACTAAGTAGAGTGGCTTACTCCTAGCTAAGTTGATGGAACTTGTGTTAGAGGGAGACCTAGAATGACATGGAACGACGTAGTGAGGACATATCTAAAGAAGCTGAACCTCACAAAGGACTGCAATGAGTGGTTACATGCGATGTTGGAGAAAACCCACCCACCCATGCAAGCATGGCAAAATGGATGTTAAAATGGTGGTAGTGATGGAGACTTCTTCATTATTCTCCTGTTCACCTGTCGCGTTGCCTTGAGTAAAGAGGACTTTTTAGTCTTGCTGGGGCAAGGCAACTTCACTACTGCAGGTGACATGATAAAATGCACTCAGTATACTCTGTAAAGTGGTTGACAAATAAACAGAGACAACGTAGGGTAGAGAGGACCCTTTAGTCTTGTTGAGGACATGACAGACTTCTCTAGTGCTGGTACCATGATAAAATGCACTCAATACACTCTGTAAAGTGGTTGGCATTAGGAAGAGCATCCAACTGTGGAAGCCATGTCAACAATGGAACATACAAGGAAGAGGTGATTTCTGAGCCATCTAGGAGGGCAGTAACTCCAAATAAGAACTTACTTCGACTGACAACCTGTCCAACACATGACAGCATGTAAAGCGGACGTAAAATGATTATGATGTTGATGACTCACACTTTATCACACTCACTCTCTTTGTATCTTATTCTTACACACTATTGCACTCATTATCTATCCTTCTATCTTAATATATATCTAAGTATCTTAATAATTACAATTGTGGCAGTGAACAATGGACAATCTTCATATATCTACTCCTAAAATACGATACAAGAAAAAAGATTGTCAATTTCACTTTATCACTAGATTCGTTTAGTACAAGGTCTTGTATGTATGTTTATATGTACGAGTGACATACCTACAGCATGACAGATCCAACAAAGTGACACAGGCTTATATATATACATACATCATCATTGATTTTATGTCTGTTTTTCCATGCTAGCTTGGGTTGGGCGGAGATTTCTTGAGGCAGCATTTTACGGTCGGATGCCCTTCCTGTCACCAACCATACTGATTTTAGTATGGGAATCACAACACCGAATCACTAAACAGCTGGGCATTTGGTTATTGGAGATATAAACAAATGTCACCGGTCAATTTCAGCGATAAACGGCATCAAGCGATGACAAGCACATGCACGCACACACATATACATACATACAAATATATATATATATATACGACAGGCTTCTCTATACAGTTTCTGTCTACCAATTCCACTCACAAGGCATATTGGTCAGCCCAAAGCTATAGTAGAAGACACTTGCCCAAAGTGCCATGCAGTGGAACTGAACCCAAACCCACGTGGTTGGGAAGTGAACTTCTTAACCACACAGCCATGCCTGCACCTATCTACACCAACACAAAAGAAGTTGTCATGTCCATGATATGACTAAAGAGTCCTCTCTACCCTACACTCTCTCTGTTTGATCGCCAACCACTTTGCAGAGTGTACTAGGTGTATTTTATCATGGCACCAACACTCGAGAGGATGCCTTGTCTGTTGCAAGGCTAAAGAATCCTCCATACTCTACATAGTCTCCATTCTTGAATGCAAACATAACCAAGAGAGGCAAACGGGACCAAGCATAGTAATAATTATTACTTCACTACATAATTCACATCTTGCCTCATTCTTTTTGATAGAGAGAGTATATACACACATACATGCGCATGTACACATGTACACACATACACAGAGGCACATGTCTATTTTAAAAATATATATAATTGTTTCTGTTTACTAAATATTTTTAATTTGAGTTATATTTCAAAAATTATTTTAGAGCAAGTATAGAAATACTTTGTTACTTAGAATTAGTTAATTCATATATTCTATGGTGTGTTACAATGTAATAGATCTTTGTCAGTTTCGCCGATAAGTGTTCCAATTTTCCGATCAACAGAATGGCCAACTTATTAAATTGGCATGCAAGTAGCTGAGCATTCCACAGACACATGTACACTTAACATAACCCTCAAGTAGAATCAGCATGACACAGTGTGACAAGGCTGGACCTTTGAGTTACATGTACAATCCATCCGACAGGCTTCTGCACAGTTTCTGTCTACTCAAATTCACTCACAAGGCAGGCTTGGGATGACCCAAGGTTATGCTAAAGACACTTGCCCAAGATGTCACGCAATGGGATTGAACCTTGGACCTTGTGATTGCAAAGCGATCTTCTTAACCATTCGGCCATACTGCATCCATTACACAGACATACATATATATATATATGTATAACTTATATATATTTTTTATATGTATATGACATGTTTTGAGAATTTTATTTATTTTCTTTTTAATTGTTGTTTAATGAATCGTAGTTATATGACCACTCAGAATCAATTTGTTAAATATGTTTCAATGAATTATTAGTTTTATGGTTCTGTTAATGTTCAAGTTTTCTGTAGAATAAAACCAGTCTCCAGGTTCAATCCCTAGCATAGAACAGGACTAGACATATATATCACCCAAAAGCAATTGGAGAAAACCAATTGAAAGGATAAAATATTATAATTATAAATATATTCTTGGTTTGTCAGATTTGAAGAAATTATCTACTTGGCACCAATAAAAAGATTATAAATATGAATGTGTCAAATTTTAAGAAGTGTAAATAGGCAGACTTCAAATATTTTAAGTTAATTTGTGATAGAATGTAAGAATTTGAGAAAATAATTCCTTAAAAATGTCTCAAGGAAAAAGAAATAATTTAATATGAAAAATCCCTATAAATATTGCAAAGAATAATTTCTTTGAAAATGTTTCAAATCCTTTGAAGTTTGTTGTTATAAGAGTCTGGGCTGGCAAGAGGTATTGGTTGGCAAATGGAATGATGCGAACGTTTTTTCAAGGATTCACGATGAATCTCGAGGTATTCTCGGAAGAAGGCCACAGTACAGTTCCATCCTTGCTGCAAAACACAAAATAAACCAATATCAAATCTCTAAATAATTCATTAAAAACTGCAAAAGAATTGATACATATGGACAGCAGCATACATGTATGTGTTAATGCATTTAAAGCACAAATATACACCGCATTAAATGCTGCTTACATATCTGTGATGATGCAGCTACCATACAGATAAATGTTCTGGGCTGTATTAAAAAAATGTCATCCCACTGATGGACAAATCTTCACTAACCAATAAAATATAACCACTATCCCACTAATGCACTATGCCTTCTAAGTGTCTCTTCTATTACTACTTCAATAGTCTCCGCTCCTCTGAATTTGTTAATTGTGTTCTAATCTTACCCAGATTCACTTGATACACTCTCTTATCCAACTCACGCTGTATATCCCATTGTCGTGTATGTCCAGATAAAATTCACACATCACTTCTTCATGTATGTCCACTTAAAAAACTCATATCATTTGGCTTGTATATACAGTGAAGAAAAGAAACACACTTCTGTGTGTATGGCCAGTTAAAAAAACACATTGTGCATGTATGTCTTGCTAACAAAATACACCTTTCAATGTATGTGTCTCTCAAAGCATCTTACATGTGCATGTATTGCTAAATGCATCATGTCTATGTGAATGCACCTCTCTGGAAATTCAACCCAGCTCAACATGGGAGCCAAATTTAACAGCTTATTATTTGTTTTTCTTAGTCTGAGGAGTAAGGGCAGCACCCATAAATCTTTTTCAGAGCACCCATGACTGGTGGTAGGAAAAGAAGTTATCCTCAGACTAGAGACCTGACCCGAACACTTGCAACAGAATGGGGTTCATTAAAGACACCCAAGAGCCAGATGGTGGTGTTAAACTGGGCGATTGATTAAATTTACCACCCAAAGAACAGGAATGGTTCCTTCGACAGGCTTTCATACAGTTTCCATCTACCAAATTTTACTTACAAGGCTTTGGTCGACCTGAAGCTATAGTAGAGGACACTTCCCCAAGGTGTTGCACAGTCAGATTGAACCCGAAAACATGGAGTTGCAAGGCAAACTTCTTAACTACACAGCCATGCTTGCACCTTAATTCTTGTGCAGTCAATGCTAACATAATGTAGTGAGCCATCTTAGGTTTATCTGTACTGGTAAAACTTGGCTTTGCTGACGAGGTCTAATAAGATCAAAACATGTCCACAGTTGTCACCATACTGCCAAAACTCAGACTAATTCCCCACCTGTAAGCTCACATTCTATTTTTGAATATTTTTAATTATTTGAAATTTCAGGATTGTCTCCCCTGCCTTTCTTGTTCAGAATTAATCATTATGCTAATATTTTTTTCTCATTATGGGTTTGATTTAAATTGGAATTTCTTGGCTCACTACATTATGTATGCTAGCATCGACTTTACTAATTGTTTTTCTTGCAGAGGGCACTCCCTTCCCTGTCTTTCTCATATTCTAGTGGAGGTAGAGGTGAGATGACTAACACATGGATCATTAAAATTATATCCCACTGCAGACATTCTGATGTATTTCTAGGACAGGATTCTTAATTTTACATCCTTTGGTACAGTAGAAATAAACAAAGCTCTGGTTTTATAAAGCTCGGGGTATCTAAGAGACCTTTTATTTTCATTTTTATGTGTGAGTGTGTTGAGAAGAGGAGGAGAGGTGAGTGAGTGAACTAAAAAAAAAGAGACAGAATAGAATATATAATTTATACTACCTTGATCAGGAAATGTTTGTCTTCATCTTCCAGAGTGAAATCTGTGGTGTCAATATACCCTGTGTTTATACCAACTGTACGATCTTTATCTCGATCCTACAATAGTATCAGAAAATATAGCAATGAGATGTAGTAGTACAAATATCAATGATTTATTACATTAGCACACAGCCACACATATATAGTAGAGGGCCACAGTTGATTGAATTAACTCACTATATGCCTGGTATGTTTCTTTTATTATCTCCAGCAAGGTGAATGGCAAAGTCAGTACTAGCAAGATTTGAACTCAGATATAAAGGGTTGAGACTAAATATAGTAAAGCATCTATTCTGTTGATGTATGGTTTCTGACACTTCACTATCTTTAGTGTTACAAATTTTGAAATCATCTGGTTGTGCTTGCTCAGATTTGCCTGACTCAATCACGTCACCCATCACAATCCCACATATCATTCGGAAGGTCAGCAAAGCAACATCCCGTATCTATACAGAACTGGTTGATGAATGTTTATGCTGGACAGCTGAGCCGAGTATATCGATGTTGGGGTGTCCATAGGAAGACATCACTAACAAGTTCTTGCTTAGCTCTCCAGCAATGTCTCACAAAACGCATGCGTCTCTTGTTAATGACATCAATGATTGTATAAATATTGCCGTATAGTCTTTGTTTGGATGGATGCTTTCTCCAGGAGATATTCAGGATGGCCTGTAACATACAGGTGTAAGTATCATCAAGTCTTACCTCCAGGGGTCTTTGGTGGGTGTCCAAGCAGTGGACCCGTACAATAGCATTGATTCCACAGTGGCATGAAAGAAGCTTCTCTTAAGATCATCTGTTAGCGATGAATTCCAGAGAACATTGAGGCATTCAAGAACAGCCCATGCTTTCACGAGACAAAGTTTTACATCCTTTTCTGTGGATGCAATGGTTGCTTCCTAAGTATATGCAGGAGTCCACAGATTTTAGGTGGTTTTGTTTGATTGTGCTTATTGAGCTTTCTTGATTGTAGCAGATATATTCAGTCTTTGAGGCGTTGACATAGATACCAATATCTTCTGGTCTAGTATTGATGTTTAAACATGTGGAATTTATTGTGTATAACAACATTTAGAGTTGATATATGATGTTTAGCACATTCTTTATTGATACTCAGAGTTGATATATGATGTTTAGCACATTCTTTATTGATACTCAGAGTACACCACTGAATTAACTTAAAAAGTTATAAAAATGTGATCCTTCATGTATTTCTAGTTTCTGAATCATTACTCTAATAAAAGACACCCCCACCCTCTACATAATAAGTCTGGTTTAATAGATGTAATTTTCTCCTAAAGATCTGATACCTATTCTCAACAGCTAAGTGAACTGGGGCATTTAGAATATAGTGCCCAGTTAAAAGATACAAAACAACTGCAGTGGATTGAGATCATGAGTCTGTAAGTCCAACACTTTTAGCTACTCAGTCATTTTTGTGTGTATTAAATGAATTTACCTTTAATGAATTCTTCAAATAAAGAATAAATGAAATGATTCCCAATAATCATCAGGAAAAGATAGTGTGACTAAGGCTAATAGTAGTTTTACAAACCATGAAATTGTTGGTCACCTCTACTTGACCGTACTGGAAGATAATCAAATATTTAGGCACATAGTCTTGAACCCCTGATATGCTAAATTTCTCTGTGTTTTGGGGATTGTACTGTATACTACTGACAAATAGGGCCAACAAGGGAGTTTCTATGTAGTTGTTTGATTTGCCCAATGTAGCAGTCAAATCTTCCCCAAACATTTACCAGCTATCTTCAAAATAACAAACATTTACATATGGTTACAACGTAGGTCAGTATATCCACAGCAGTATATGGCAATAGTTAGACTGTTGATAGAATGAATTGTATCCCATAGAAACTACCAAGAAGTATGATGGAGCCTCTATGAGGTTACTTGACCTGCTAAAATAGCCGCTAAATCTGTCTCAAAACTCACCTTTAAAAGGATAATGTAGTCCTAGCTGCACTATGTCTGAAAAAAAGTTGGGATTGTCATGACTGGAATGACTTTGATCATAGATCTGCTTGATCAGGTTTGACCTAGGGCTAATCATTTTTACACCTATAGCTATGAAATGTAGGAAACATAAACCACTTAAGCCATTTTTATGAACTTTACTACACAATAAGCTGGAAAGAAAATTATTTTTATTGGTGGATTATGTTGGGACAGAGTAGTTAATAGATGAAGCTGTCTGCCTATACTCACAGCTGGCAATGCACAATCCCCATCATCTGGATAATCTTCACTCCTTAATCCAGTCCACACAAGTAATTTTTTCCAGATGAATATTAAAGATTCTCGCAAACTCATCACACCATTTGCTTTCAGCTTGTAGGAACCATGATTAGAGGAGAGGATGGCAAATATCTGTCAATGAGAAGTAACATGATTATAAGTGGCTGTAGAGAGACCAGAACCGATATTGACACAAACATCAATTTCAAGTAAATCCTTAACAAACCACAGAGATTTATTTATTAAGTAGGTGCTTATTTCAAGTTTCTGTAGTAAACCTAGATAAGAAATGTATATTGCAGGTAACATTTCCACAAGTATAAAGTAGATTGGTAAGAAACAAGACAGAACATCTGCAGAGGTGTAGAAGCTCATATAATATGAGCTTCTGGCTTTTGTAGAGTTGAGTGGAAGAGACAAATCTCTCCCTGATTAGGATACCTGTTTATCAAAACAACGGTTACTTATTACTGGCAATAGGTGAGCTGGGTCATATAGAAAAAAGTGTCCTTCCCCGAGACCTAATGAAGTACTAGTAATGGATATCAACTCTAGAACCAATATTTTATTCTTTTGGATATCTAGTAGAAGAAACATTGTGTAATTATGAAGACAAAATTATTAATTATAAAAATGTTTCTAAAGAGGAAATTTCTACAAAAGTTTTCTCAATGAAGTTGATGTTTACTGATGTCTTTAATAATAAAAACAGGTAGAGATATTTTTTAAATCAAAATGTGAATTAAAAAAATACTTACATATGCAGAGAAGATTGCTGTAGCTAAGACAACATAGGAAAAGACAAAAAGCTTTCCTCCAATATAATCATTATCATTAAACTCAGAGAAATCATTGTTGTGTGTCAGTAGAGCAGTCATTGCCAGAAAACCTGACCAGAAGTTCTGGAAGTTGTTGATGAGAGCACCAAATGCCAAACAACCAAGACTGGTGTAAGCAATTATTACAACAAGCAAAGTAGTCTGAAATAAAAATAAAAACATCATATGACTATCCATATACTTTTGCACATATGGATCTAAAATAAAAATGAACAAAAATCCTCTTCTCCCAATACTAGCCAAGTAGAAATATTAAAAACATTCATTTACTTTATTTGAAAACCTACTGAGGCCTGCAACATTTTTCTTCAAAAGAATATAGCCCTTGCCACTTTCTGGTTTAGGATGTATTTAGTGAGTTTCCCAGAAGGGACTTAAAATAGGAAACCTGTACTTAATTGGAAGAGTAGATGGAATAGATTAGAAAGACGGTAACACCATCAGTGTGAACTTACTGCAAAAATGAGAATTTCTGTACTTGCTCGGCTATAGACTGATTCAATCATTGAGAACAATTGTTTGTAACGTGACAGAGAAAGAAACTTCACCAGAGACAAAAAGAGAACTATTCCAATCTGACATTTCAATATCTGAAATTAGAGACAAAAACACATTATAACTTCAAAGATGTCAGAATCATTTGTTGAAAGATGTTATGTTACTTTTGTTGTTAGAGAGCTTTGGTCAATCTACATGAGCAGACCTATGGTATAGAGGTAACTAATAAAATGAAGCAATATTTAGAATTCAAAACATGAAGTCTCTATATTAAGGATAATGGGGCATTTACTAAGGGAGATTGTGCAGGTACTTTGAACAGGTTGATTTGACTACATAGAAGCCCTTCTTTGACTTGCTATATTGTTGTGTTGAGAAGGATGGCACTAAAATGATAAAGACAGTCAACATTCTTTCAGTGAAATGGTGAGAATATGTGATAAAACAGGATAGTTGCAAGTTTGTGGAGTTAGGATCATGGATGGAAAGCTGGCTGTTCAAATCCTTGATACTGGCTTCATGTTCTATTTCTGAGTGTGGTAATTTCTTGTCTTAGTCTTCCCGACCCTTACAGAAAATTAGTCTGCAGGGGATTGGTGTCCTACTCAGAAAGAGATTTCCTTTAAGGGAAATAGCTATGTCTTTCCTCTAATATACTTTCTACCTAAATATTATGATTTTTAAACCTGAGTTGACAAGGTATTTATTCAGTAATCCATCACTTTAAACGCTCAGCCATTCCATACCTTGATAACAGATGTTACATATCAAACATTGTATAATAAACTAGATTAAAAAAAAGAGTAAGTTGAAAAGGTTGCACCTACCTCGTCCCAGAGAGTGATGATTGATATATCCACATATTCCTGGTAGAAAGAACTGCGCAGCTTTTCAATGATATAAGACACCAGTACAAATCGATAGACATAACTAGCCATGTAAATTAAGGATGTGATGCAGATTGAAGCCTGAAATATAATATAAGATAATTGGGTCAGAACTAAAACATTATGATCAGAATATATGTATGCGTTGGAATTAGTATATAAAATACTAAAATCTGCTTCTTTTCCAACCAAAAAAGTAAAACCAATCCATGACTATTCAAAGCATGTTCTACAGAATAGAAGACAAGCTTTCTGAGCTCACTCAGCTATGTGATTGTAGCTACTTTGCTTCATTTAATTCGCTTTTAGGAGAGGCATAACTATCATATTTCCCTGTTTTACCCCTCTCGATAAAACTTAAGCTGCATGCCTACTTAGAAATAGCAATGGAAACCACTCTGGTGTATTCTTTCTGAGACACAAATACAGAGTTGTAGCAATCTACATTCAGAAATACATAGGCTTAAAATGATTTAAAATGGACTTGCAATAGCAAAATAGTTAATGTGTCAACTTCTCAGTAGAAAAATTTATAAATAATATTCTCTCAATGGTGCTGTATCCTGACCAAAACACTAAGCATCTCCTGTTTCCAGCAGAATATATATAACAGAATGACTCACCAAGCAATTGTCAAATCAACTAAAAACTGAAGATGGTGGTTCGGTTTACAAGGCCAAAATAAAATTTGTTCATCTCAGAGTAACTGAAATACCATTTAAATGGGCCAACAAACACACAGGAGAAAGTAAGAATAAAATGATGCCATCTTTAATTGCTTGTATTGTTATTAGTGGTAGTGAGCAAGAGGTAATCTTCCTGTGAACCAAGCTCACAACTTGGTTTTGAGCTCTGGTTGAAAGTCAGGTCACTTATGCTACTTATAATACACTTCTTGTACATGAACAGAGGCCAAAGTTTTTAGGGGAGCAGGTGAATATGATGTCAATTAAATAGACCCTAGAAATTTCTTACTGCTACATATTTTCTTGATTCCAAAATGCAACTGATAAAAGGTAATTTCAGGATTTGAACCCAGAACAGTAAGTTGACAAACTACACCTCTTCAAGTTCAAATTAAAATAAACTCGAAGCAAATTAAAATAATCTCAAAGCAAATTACAACAATCTCAAAGCAAATTAAAACAATGTCGAAGCAAATTAAAATAAACTCATAGTAAATGAAATCCAACACTGCCACCAGTATTATGCATCTATATCAGACAAGAAAGTTAAATGCTATTAAGAAAAACAATACTTACATCTATGACTTTCCATGCTTGACCAAGGAATTTTCCATGGTATCTTATGACATCGATGAATAAGTTCTTTACACTGAACAACATCAATATAACAAACAGCAACTGTAAGACAAAGAGAACCAAGGAATTAATGAGAGTAGTTTTCAGTAAATTATTTTTAACAAGAATAATTTGACTAAAATCATTGCAATACATTTTTCACAAATGGGAAAGCAACTTTCAAATAAAGTAAATGAATCTTTATTATAATAATAAAGATATTATTTTCCAAATTATTAATATTATTTTATAAAAAAACAAAATATTATTTTCCAAATTATTATTATCATTGTTATTATTTGTTGCTTTTTAATGATTGAAGAGTAGCTGTTCAGAAGGTAAACCCATTCAACCCATACACTTATTGAAGAAATTGGCATGATGTTTATGTTGTTTAGTCCCAGGTCAACTCTGATTGAGTAATCCTGTGATAAAAGATGTTCTAGCTAAGACCATCCTGTCATTTTGTATATCAATGTCCAATGTATCCTTCTTTATTTAAGATGGTAGGGTGTGATTTGATGGCGAATTGTCTACTATTTCTAGCAGGTTGAGTGACTAGGTAGAGGCTTCCTTGTTGATGATGAAAGTGGTGACATAGTACAAAAAACAAAACAAAAAAAATACAATAAAATTTTAGCAACATTTAAATGTTTTTCACCAGGGAAGTTCATTTAAATTGGTGAGGTTTGGCTTGGTAAGGATGAAACCATCATCTGATGTGTAGTAGAATTATTGTATCATGTAGCCAGGTCCCATCTTAGATCAATAGCCAAAGGCTGGCTATAGTCAGAAATGGCAATGAATGTCTTCGTCTTTTAATGTCTGATTCAGAATGAGGTCTAACTTTTTCATGTTATTAATATAGTATTTTTTGCATCATTCCTGAGTCATCATTTTCCTTCCCCTACTGTTTTCATCCAGTAGAATAGTTTACTCATGTATAAGTCACACCTTTTTCTATGAAACTACGTGAAAAACAGGATATGACTTATCTGCTGAACATGGTGTATATTGTAGATGCCAAAATCAGCCATTCAACACAGTGTCACTAGTCTCTGATTTAAGAAATTTTCTGATTATGCATACAAACACATATAGAAGCACATTATATATATATATATATATATATATATATACGTATGAAAGTGTTCAGGTAGGTGT
>JAYRBU010000002.1:3896575-3906909 GCA_036023795.1 Vulcanoctopus hydrothermalis
TTCCAGAATGTTCTAGCTACTACATCATGCCACATGGGAAGATACTATCTAGAGGACATTCTCTTATAGTAGGCAATGATGTGGCTAATATGTTCTATTTTGATTCTACATAGCTAACATTTGTTGTCAGCTGATGCTTTCTCTCATTTATGTAGCAGGTACTTGATGGGGATGTCTTACTCCTGGATTGTATGGAGGTAACCTTCAAGGTGAGATGTTACAAACTTGTCCATACTCCATACCAGGCTTTTAGTGTGGATTATGTTTTCTTTGATCTGTGTTTTTCATTTCAAGTATCCATGTACAACATTGCATATATGTTCTTCTGGTTTTAATTTTGGATGTATATATGAATGATATATGTACATATGTGTGTGTGTGTGTATGTATGTAGTTATCTTTCTGTTTTAATAATTTGAATTCTTCCTTTAAAGAAGGAACTGTTTCTAACGAAGAAGTGAGGTTCCATCACTGGAATTTAGATAATAAAAATGATGTAGAGTTACATGTTGAAATTTAGAAAAGTCTTGTATATTATTACTGTTCCATCTACAAATTGACTTTATAGAACACGTGTTAGATGTTTTTTGTTTTGTTTTGTTTGTCTAAAAGCTAATTTTTCAAGACTATTTCTTGAATACTAACGCAACTAAGTGCGCCAATGATTACAGAGGCAAATAAACATTTTTAATCAGTGTAAAGTATTTCTATATTTTGAAACAGTTTCCCATAAATGATTTCTTTGTCAGTTATTTAATTGAAATGTTCACTGCAGCTGATCCCCACAACGGTGTATGATTTTCTTTTTGTTTTACCTTTTAGACCAGTCATGGGCAAACTGCGGCCCGTGGTGCTTTCTGAATGGCCCGCCTAATTTTAAATTACCTTGAATTTCCTTAGTAGTGCAGCCCGCCTGATGATGAGCCATGTCTCGTGCGGCCCGCTTCTCAAAAAAGGTTGCCCACCCCTGGTTTAGACAATGAGCATTCAGTTGTCCAACCAACTGAACTACATACTCATTAAATTAACGTATAGGTGGCTAGTATGACACAATGTGTGAATTACAGGTACAATCCATTCAATGGGCTTCACACAGTTTCCGTCAATGGGCTTCACAAATTTCACTCACAAGGCTTGGGTCGACCCGTGGCTATGGTAAAAGACACTTGCTCATAATGCCACGTGGTGGAATCAAACTCAGGGCCTCATGATTGTAAAGCAAACTTCTTAAGCACTCAGTCATACCCGAGTCCATCTTTTACACTAAGTTATAGTTATTTAACTCCTGGTCAATCCTGATAGAGCAGACTTATATGATCAACGGCATTCTGGGGTTGTGACCATCCTGCCTTTATGTTTGGGTATCCAAGACTACCTTATCTAATGTGCTATTCCCTTTCTTAAGATGGTGGGACGTGATTTATGGGAGATTTGGCTGCTATTTCAAGCAGGTCATGCACCCACATATATATATATATACACACACACACACACACATATATATACACACACACACACACACACACACACCTATATAAATAAATACACACATTTTTTTATCATAGACTCAGGGGTGGTTCCAGGTTGGTATGAAAAGGGTCAAGGAAATAATTTAAAAATAAACAATTTGTAGAAATAACATATGGTTTAATTTGACTAAACACAAAGCCTTATAGTTAGTGGTGGAGGGTGTGGGGGATGTGATGGCACTCATGCCTATCTCAAAATGTATTTGTGGTATAATTGTCTTTAACTGAATGTTTATTGTCATTTACAATTGGTAGAATAAGGATTTTTTTTCGATTTTTTTTTTTAGCAAGACACATGGGCCAATTATGATAAGAAAAAGGAGTTCATAATTCATGAAACATGCCTGGTGAATTACTGGTATCGGCTTTATTAATGACACAGAGAAAGATGAAAGAGCAGGATTTGAACTCAGACAACAATGCCAGCCTGTTAGGTACAAGAAAACCTTCTAGGCCAACATTTGTACAGTTTTATTCACAATCATCATCATCACAATCATTATCATCAACACAATTATCATCACAAATCATATTTAAACATTCAATCCTACAGGGGACAAAGACAAAACACACACACTGACACACACACACACACACACACATAAATAGAATTGTTTCATCCACACACACCCAGGGACACACACAAGGTAAACAATATACTACCAGTAGCTGATATGAACCTACAACCTCTGAGTTCATAAACAAACACACTTTACCCAAGGAGAACTTTTAATGTAGACATTTTGGTTTAATTAATTCTCACTAAAGAGATTGTATATCAACACATAAAATAGATTGATTAGTTTAGATAATTAATATGGTAATTAGTAAATATTCATCAGTAACGACAACCTTCAAAGGTTATGTAGCATATACATATATATATATATATATATTTATATATTTCCATCCAAGGTCCCTACTATATATATTTCCATTAAGGTACCTACTATATATATTTCCATTAAGGTCCCTACTATATATATTTCCATTAAGGTCCCTACTATATATATTTCCATTAAGGTCCCTACTATATATATTTCCATCCAAGGTCCCTACTATATATATTTCCATTAAGGTCCCTACTACTGTAAAAAAAAAATCAGCTTAATTGTATATTAATTCCAGATAATTGATAATTACAAAATTCAGTTAATTGCATAACTTTTTCAAAATACCAAATTGTTTATCATCATTATCATCATCATCATCAAATCTATCTAAAATTAATTAATTAATTGCATACGTCAAGAAAGTCAATTTGGGTAATTACATAGAAGTTTTTCGATTTTGAGTAAAAAATTGACGAAGTGTAGCACAAAATTGAACATATATTTGATATGAATAAAGTGATTCTGGAAACTTCTGTAGCCGTGTTGATTTAAAATGACAGTAGTCAGCACTTCATGTTTATAACACAACCAATACCAAAAGGTTCAAATATATTCAAGTTATTCTTATCAATTCCCTGAATTAAAGACTATCAAAGTTCAGATTCCAGTGTATTTCTTTTATCTTTCCTATAACTGTTCAATAAAATTCTTCAATAACTAATTCTTCATTGTAGATAAAATTCATAAAAAGATAGTTTTGAATCAAGCAGTTGTGAATGGACATTATTTTGTTGTTTCCATTATTGACTATATTAAGCTACCAATGACCTAATTAAATGTTTCTTAATCTACATGACACTAATTATTATCATTAATTAATTCAAAGTGTGTGAAAGTCATTGTCAGGACGTATGAATCTGACTAAACTTGGGTAATTGAAGAATCATCATCATCATCATCATTTTACATCTGTTTTCCATGCTGGCATGGGTTGGACGAATGATTTTGGCCCGTAGAAAATATCAAAGGGGAATTGAAAACACCTTATAGTCAAAAACCTTATAGTCAAACAATTGTCATGGTGATGTATATCAATTAAAATAATGGCTTGAACTGGATGGAAAAGAAGTAAATTATTTGTACACAAAACATACTGTAAGTAAAATACACAAACATATTCAATGAGCTTTCTCTCTACCAAATTTTATTCACAATACATTGGCCAACCCAAGGCTACTGTAGAAGACACTTGCCCAAGGTGTCATGCAGTGGTTGCAAGCAAACTTCTTAACCACACAGACACATCACTGCACACACATAGATATACCAGTGAAATATTTTACAGAACTCTGCGAATAAACTTAAGAATGTGTAAAACCCACACAAAAGTGAGTTAAAATGTGGAAAATCCACACAAAAGTAAGTTAAAATAATGGCTTGAACTGGATGGAACAGAAGTAAATTATTTGTACACAAAACAAACATATTCAATGAGCTTTCTCTCTGCCAAATTTTATTCACAAGACATTGGTCGACCCGAAGCTACTGTAGAAGACACTTGCCCAAGGTGTCACGCAGTGGGACTGAACCCAAAGTCTAGTGGTTGCAAGCAAACTTCTTAACCACACAGACATATCACTGGACAGACATAGATATACCAGTGAAATATTTTACAGAACTCTGCAAGTAAACTTAAGAATGTGTAAAACCCACACAAAAGTGAGTTAACAACAAGAATAAAACTAACAACCAAATTATAACAGTTTATAATTTTACACAGAAAATAAAATATATATATTGTCCCCTTCCAGGAATGTTGTAAAGATACACAATAATCTATCTTTCAATCAGAGCCACCCAAAGAGAATTTAAGAAAGGTAATTTTCTGACTTTTTTGCCATAACTCGGATCTTGACAGACCTTGATGATGATATTATCTGCTTATTTCCAGGTTTAACGATTAACCATTCCTTTTTTAAATACCCACAATATAAACTATCTTTGATAACATTCCTATCACCTCCAAATTCCAAAAATTCATACAATACCAGTAACCAGAAGCACAGATTACTGTACCATCTGCTCTTCCTAACCCTCAGTCAATTTTACTAAGTATTCCATCTTTAAATTAAACCTTTACTCTGTGATTCCCTTAAAACCTTCTTTGGCACACACACAAACACACTCTGGAACTGACTCCACACCAACCTTATTCTTGTTGCCATCAATTTGTTGTCCACAACTTCAAATACAGTACCAACACCTGTTTCCACTGTCTCACCTGCTGACATGAGGTGTCATGTCAAACCAGACTAGATCTTGTCATGTTCGGAATGTATGGCGAAAAAAAAAACTCCACCATTTTACAAAACCAACACCTGCCTCCACTGTCTCACATGTTGGACAAACTATGAGGTATCATGTCAAACCAGACTAAACATGATCATGTCCAGAATCTATGGCAAAAAAAAAACATCTCCACCATTAAGGTTGCCATCAACAGTCTGTCTTGTGGCAAATATTAGGTTATGTAACCTATATATGGTTATGTAGCCACTCCCTATCAAGTTAAATAAGGCTTAAGAAAGCAATGGACATGGCCCTTCTTTTCCATAACAAAGCAGTTGCACCAGAGCCCCTCCTGGGATGGCATAAATGGTGAGGGGGGGGGCTGAAGCATAGATTGGTACAATCAAGTCAGATCTTGAATTGATATCTGACCCTCACATATATGGTAGTCACCACCACGATCACTGACACCACCACCACCATGATCACTGACACCACCATCATCACTAACACCACCGTCACCACCACCACTACATAATCAATACCATAAATGATGTCAGTTATTGAAATCCTTTTGGTTTTTTTTCCATTAAGTCTCCACCACCGCCAACACCACCACCACTCTCCACCCAACAACACCTCCATGGTTTCTTTCTTATTTGGTCCAAAGAAAACATTTCCTTAAATCATCACCATCTCCGATATCATCATCATCATCACTGTTCATCACCACTATCATCATCATCATCACTGTTCATCACCACTATCATCATCATCCTAATGACTGTTATAATCATCACCATTACAGTTATCATCATCACCATCCTAATCATTATCATCACCACCATCAACACCATTATCATCAACACCAAAAGACACGTTAGAACAACAACAATCTACAGGATATCTACCATCAAACTAATTGGTGCCAGGTTCAATATTTAACCAAAACACACCAATATTTAACCCTTTCGTTACCATATTTCTAATGAAATACACTGCCTATGATTTTCAATTAATTTTTTAAATAATCAAGAATTTGGGGGGATTTAGTAAAGTATCTGACTTTCTTGTTATTAAGTTGGTGTTTGGAACATAACTTAAGAAAATGTTCTTACATAAAATTATAATGGAAAGTTTAAATTTGAATATGAACACTTTAAAACAAATGGTTTTTATCATAGAAACGGGCGGTTTGGTATCAAAAGGGTTAAACTATTTTGTTACTTTGAACCTGTCGCTTTTTTTAAATTGTTCCCACAAAAAAAACTTTGTGGTCTTGCTCTCTGTTTTAGTCTTCCCATGAGATGATTTTTTAAATATATAACTTGTTCCCCCCCCAATCCAATCACACTGTTTATAATCTTCCCACAAGATAACTTTGCAGTCTTGTGTATTTTTATTCTTCACAGAAAATGACTTTGCTGTTTTAAACTTGCTCCATCACACCCCCACTCCACCTCATCCCATATTAAATCATTTTCACAAGAGATAACCTTCTGCTCTTGCTGTCTATTATTCTTCCCACGAGATGACTTTTGTACTTTAAACCCTGTTTTCTGCCCACTGTTTTAAATTTCTTCAAGATAACCTCTGATCTTACATGTTTTTTTTGGGGGGGGGTTTTCTTCGCCTGCAAGACAACTTTCGTATTTTTAAATTTCCTCTCCTCCCCCTCTCCACACACACGCACATACCATTTAAATTGTTCCCACGAGATAACCTTGTGATATCTTGGTGTGTGTGTTTTATTTTCACAAAATGATATTCTTATTTTATATTTGACCTAGTTTTTAACACTTCTCACAGGATAACTTTGTAAATGTATTCTGGCTTTTATTGTTATTCCCTCAAGATGATTTCCCCATGGCTGTGTAGTTGAGAAGTTTGCTTCATAACCACATGGTTCCAGGATCTATACCACTGCATGGCACCTTGGGCAAGTGTCTTCTTCGACAAAAAAAAAAATGTGTTGTATTGGCACGCATATTTTGATCATAGGCCTGCTGGATCAGAACTGACCTGAGGTTAAACAACATTATCAGTAAGCTATTGCGGGAGCCTCTATGTGATCACTCGAAATGCTAAAAATAGCAGCTAAATCTCTCCCTACTCAAACAGTTCTGTCTTTAAAAGGATGGGAAGGACACATTGGATAATGTAGTCCTAAATACAGCATCTGATGAGAGAGAAAAAAATAGACATGGTTGTTGTTGCTTAGTCCCAGGTCAACCCTGATCAAGCAGACCTATGATCAAAAGCATTCCAGCCATGACCATCCTGTCTTTTTCCCGGGTACAGGAAACCCAAGACCACATTATCCAATATGTTCTATTCTAGGATAAATACAGAGTAATATGATAGAGGTTTGGTTGTTATTTCTAGCAGGCTCCCTCACTGGTTTACCAGTTTTCAGATTAGCTGTAAAAGGTTGAGTTTGATTTGAGCTAAATACGCTTTTTCACTACTTTTTTTCGATTTTGGGGTGGAGAAGGCAAAAGAAAGAGTAAGAATATAAAGTAAATGTCTCTTAAGTAATATAGGGGGAGGGGGAAGGAGAGGGCACATAGGGTCAATGCATGTCTTTGGTTTCATAGAGTGAAATGGATGATAAATAAATTTCCTCCTACCTCCTTGTGGCTAGGACACCAATCTATCACAGGTAATGTTCCAAGATGAAGAACCAAAGTGATCTATAATGATAATAATGTGCCCTGCCCTGAAACATAACAATATGTCCGTAGCAAGTTTGAACTAACAATCTATGAGCTGGTAGTCCTGTCTAATACCTTATCAACTGACAATCTATGAGCAGGTAGTCCTGTCTAATACCTTATCTGTTCAGGTTTCAATTGACAATCTATGAGCAGGTATTCCTGTCTAATACCTTATCTGTTCAGGTTTCAATTGACAATCTATGAGCTGGTGGTCCTGTCTAATACATTATCTGTTCAGGTTTCAATTGACAATCTATGAGCTGGTGGTCCTGTCTAATAATACCTTATCTGTTCAGGTTTGAACAGACATTCAATGAGCTGGTAGTTCCATCTAATAATACCTTATCTGCTCAGTCACCATTCTCATCAAACTAAGGAATAAAAAGACTACAGAGTATTGTAACTGTGCAAGTGTTAGAGAAATTTCCCTTTCACCCTCATGATGGGATTATTCAGTGTTCACATTGTCACTATAACAGACACTAATCACTTAATGACAGATAGATTATCAAGACAGGTCTAGCGATCTTGTAGTAACAGAAAAATTTGGACAAGTGGATATGACAGTGCCTCTACACCAGACTTTTGGCCTGCTAGAAATAGCAGCCAAATCGCCCTCCTAATCACATCCTGACGTCTTGAACCAGGATGGATACATTGGCTAATGTAGTCCTAGCTACACTATGCCTGAAAAAAAGACTGTGGTCATTGTTGGAATGCCTTTGATCATAGATCTGCTTGGTCAGGTCTGACCTGGGGCTCAACCCCAACAACATATGGGTGTGGAAGTTATAGTGAACTTATTGTACACAAATACTTATGTTTGACCAGTTGATAAAACTAGAAAGATAGGTGGATAGATGGATGGGCAACAGTATTGAGAACAAGTAGGGAGATTAAGTATAGTCACCATAATAGAGAAATGGTTAGAGAGGGAGGGGAGAAAAAGTGTTGTTTAATATAAAGCAATGCTTTATATTAGACATGGGATGAAGTTGTGAAGGCTGGCCTCAAGACGCTGGGCCTGACCAAGGAGATGAGAGAGGACCACGACAACTGGCAATACATAATGCTGGAGAAGACACAACCACGCTTGTAAGCATGGTAAAACGAGTGTTAAAATGATGGGATAGAGATCAGGCTGTAAAATGTGTAACATATCAACATCCGGGCCTCTCTCACCCATCCAATCATTGGGCTCCTGTCTGCTCTCACCACCTGCATCTTCAATACCCTCATATCTCTATTCACTCACCACCCATCCTCTTTCCATCCATGCCACCGCTTCGTTATCTCCCTATTCTTTGACCCTAACATCTTTATTACTACTATCATTGTTCTAATTAAAAATCCATCATCCCCCCTCTCTCTCACCACCCATCCTCTCCCCATTCGTCCTACCTCCTCACCCTCTCCTGGCGTCTTTGATACCCTCACAACCCTATTCACTCACCACCCATCCTCTTCTCATCCGTACCGCCTCTTCATTACCTCCCTATTCTTCAACCCTAACATCTTTATTATTGCTATTATTATTCAAATTAAAAATCCATCATCCCCCCTCTCTATCTCTCTCTCACCACCCAACTCACCTATTCACACTCTTGGGTCACACTCGGCCTCAAGGAGCAGAGACTACGTTGAGCAGAGAAGACTACTTGAATGACAGGAGTCCATGACATCTTCTCTAGTGATGGTGCCAAATAAAAAATGCACCCCGTTCACTTGGTAAAGTGGGTGGTGGCCGAATGGAGATAGCATAGGGTAGAAAGGACCCTCTAGTCATATTGTGGACATGACAATCTCTCTAGTGTTGATGCCATGATAAAATGTACCCAGTACACTCTGTAAAGTGGCCGGCAATCGAATGAAAAACATAGGGTAGAGGGGACTCTTTAGTTGTGTCATAGACATGACAACTTTTCTAGTGTTGGTGCCACAATAAATGCAACCAGTACATTCTGTAAAGTGGTTGGTGTTAGGAAGGGCATCCAGCCTTAGAAACTGAGCCAAATGAGATATACAAGCGAGACGTGGTCCCCAGAACCGTCTAGGAGAGTGTCGACTCCAAACATGAACTGACTTGGTCTGAAATCACCCGTCCAACCCATGCCAGCATGGAAAGCATACGTAAAACGATGATGATAAATGCTATGCCCATTCACCTTAGCCAAAGAAATACTGGCTATTTCAAAAATGTATGAGCTACAACTGGTAACCAAAATCAAAGCTATGTTGCAGACAGAATTATAAGATAATTCTATAGAACTTACAACAAGCCTCTATTTTATTCTAATATCTATAGCTACAGCCTCAGTTCAAATTATGGGCACAGGCATGGCTGTGTGGTTAAAAAGTTCACTTTGCAGCTACATGGTTTCAGGTTCGATTCCACTGCTCAACACCTTGGGCAAGTGTCTTCTACTATAACCTCGTGTTGACCAAAGCCTTGTGAGTGAAATTTAGTAGACGGAAACTACCTTTCAGAGTCTTATCTCTACTTGTTTTATCATGGTTTTGAAGCAGATATTCTACAGAAATCAGTGTTTATTGAACTTTGTTGCTTAAACTCTTTGTTGTCTCTCACAATGACAATTCATGTCTGTTATTGTTTCTATTTTCTATCAGGGCCGAGAAACTCTTTGGTAAGAAGAAGAAGAAACGCACATCCAGTGAAGAGGAGAGTGACATTGGCGAGTTACCCCCACCGCCGATCATTATCATGTCCCCTGAGAGTGCTAAGCCACCCGAGAGGGGTATTCTAAAGCACTCCCGTCGCCTAGACAACCGGCACCCACCCACAGACTACAGCACCTACGTCCGTACAATCGGTTACACTTGCGGAGAGGACGACACCGATGATGTGGAAGGGCGGGAGGTGCAGGAGATCTTGGGTGAAGACATGGACCCCCAAGTTGCTGCCCAACACCACCACCACCACCACCACCACCCCAACAACCAAGAGC
>JAYRBU010000002.1:4114004-4124855 GCA_036023795.1 Vulcanoctopus hydrothermalis
ATGGAGTTAGTTTTCGACAAATATAATATTTACCCTGTGTGTTGCTATAACATACTATTAATTTGCTATATATATATTATATATATATATATATATATTGCCTTCCTGCCATTAAGAAGTTTTATTTCAATGTCAGAAAAGAGATAATAGTCATAATCATCATCTTCATCATCATGAAGTCAAACAACTTTGTGCTCAATGTAACCCCCTCAAACATTTGAAAGTTACCAGCACAAAATTGTTTATCATTTTTCAATCCAGATCCTATTCCATTGTGCCTATCTAAGGTCAAAGATTTCTGTGTTTCTTTCCACCACTGGCTTGCTAGACATGTTAGTAGTGTGATGTATTGGAACACCCAGCTGGAAATATGTTGGTAAGCATGGGAACATGCCCCACTCTCTTATACGGTTGGTACCTTATGGAGGACATTTCTTATGGTGACCAGGGATCTTTACGGAGCACACCTCCTATGCTGACCAGGGCCCTCTATAGGTTTGGCACCTTACAGCGTATTTTTCTTATGGTGATCAGGGCCCTCTGTATCGCTGGCAGCTTACAGAGTGCTTATTCTACGGTGACCATTTTCAATTTGCCTCACTAATTATAGCTAAAAATAGGTGTATATAAATACCAAACAGCAAATAACTTGCATCCATTCTCTTTCACTTAACATTTATTTATTGAATTAAAAAAAAAAAATACATACTTTTGTTGCTGGTTTCTTTTTTTTAAATTACTCTTTTACTTGTTTCAGTCATTTGATGCAGCCATGCTGGGGCACTGCCTCGAATGGTTTTAATCGATCAGATTGCCCCCAGTACTTATTTTATCAGTCTGTTTGCCAAACCGCTAAGTTACGGGACATATATGGAGAGATAGACAAACATACATATGACGGGCTTCCATCTACCAAATTCACTCATAAGGCATTGGTCAGTCCGAGGCTATAGTAGAAGACACTTGCCCAAGATGCTGCGCAGTGGGACTGAACCTGAAATTATTTAGTTGTGGAGCGAAGTTCTGAACCACAAATCCCGTTACGGTCAGCTTAGCGTTTCAGCCTTCAGGGGTCAATAAAATATGCAGCTCAATATAATAAATTTTACCCTCCCTCAAAATGTGAGTTCTTGTGCCTCTGTTAAATATCAATTAGTAAATTTTCATCACTTTATTATCATCCTTTTCTGGAAGCTATGAACAGGTTAGTTTTATTTATATGTATGGTGGAATCTCTCATCGTGTACGACCAACGAGGGTTCAGCAGATTTCATTGACTAGGTGACTAACTATACATGTGCACATTCAAATGAATGAGTGTTTTACAAACTCTACCACAGTTATCACAAGTAAGGTTCATATATCAAATCTAGACATGTACAAGAGTGTGTTGAACTAAACCTGCTTTATACATCAAACTACATTCTTGTCAGAGACGATCACCCTGAGGATTAAATCCATGGTGTTTGGGCTCTTTTCAGATTGTTCAGCCTCTTCTGAATAAGAAATGATACAGGGAAGAACCATGCCAAAAAAATGGAATGTACGAAGATGGATTCTGCAAGCTGCTTCACAGGCAGTAACTCCAAATAAGAACTGATACAGAGTAGAGGAGATTCGTTAGTCCTCCTATATGGGACACCCAGTACATGCTATAAGACATACCACAACAACAAAGTTGGTCAATGTTCTCCGTTGTGTGTGCTACAAGACAGACTACAAGTGACGATGCTGTAAGACCTGTCCAACCTGTCCCAGCATGAAAAAACATGTGAAATGATATTATTTTAATGGTTTGACTCAATGAACTGCGGCACCACCTTCAGGAGTTTTAGTCAATTATATCGACCCTAGTACTTAGTCTGGTAGTTATTCTATCAATCTTGTAAAATACAAAATGCGAAGTGAGCATTGTGTAAGGGGAGATAACTCAGTCGGATATAAATACTGCTGTGTATTTCTGTTCAAATCTACTGGTTTTTGCTCACTCCACGATGATATAAATACTCTTACACACACACACACAACAGGCTTCCATACAGTTTCTGTCTACCAAATTTCATTCACAAAGTGTTTGTCAGCCCAAGGCTTTGGTAGAAGACGCTTGCCTAAGGTTCTGCACAGTGCACTCGAACCCAAATTTACGTGGTTAGAAAGCGAATGTCTTAACCACACAGCCATACCTATTTATGTATGTATTATTGGGGAAAATGTTTTAACTGCTGGATAGATATCTTTTCTACCACTTATTTATTCAGTGAACTGTGAAGTATAAATCGTATTTAAAGTATACTGACTGAAGAAATCAAGAGTAATGTACATTATACAAGGACACAACACAATGGCTGTAAACAAGGTTTGATCTCATGACTGGTTAGCAGTCAAGTCTCTTAACCTTACAGCTGCTGCATCTCTCTCTCTCTCTGTCTAGTCTTCCCCACTGTCATATGTTGGAAATATACAGAAGTGCCTTCTTCCATAAGTCCCTAACCTCTGAGTCAAATTTTTACCAATACATTTCTTTTACAGAATATTCTTCAAATATCTAGTGATGGTTCTTCCATATCTAGAGGATAGATCTCTGTAGAGAGAAAGATTGAAGAGTTTGGTGAGAATATGGGTTAGCTCTGGGGTGCATTATTTCAGGATAATGGGAGGGTGAAAGAAGTAAAATGCTGGATTGTAGCAAAATTAGATGCTGTTCAAAAAAATTAACAAGATTACAAAAACAACACAAAAATAATCTTTTAAGTGCAATAATAATTTCAACTGCACTCTATTGGTGCTAATCATATATATTAGATACTGAAAGTGAGAAAAAGACCAGGGCTTTTGAAATTAAATGTTATAGAAAGATGCTTCTCATTCCATATACAGAACATCAAGCTAATGAGAATGTTAAGCAAGAAATTGTTGGGAAGACTGAACCACAAAACTTTTCTGTCAATTGTTAAAAGGTAGAAAATGAAGCTGTTTGGTCATGTAACCGGCACTGTGACACCCTATTTCTAGCAAATATGGTCATACATAGACAAACCTCTAGTAAAAGAGGAATATGAAGAGGGTAGTCAAGTAACATCAAAAAATGGGCAGGGAGTAAGATGGTGAAAAAAAAATGAGGTTGGCTGATGACTGGGAAGGACGGAGGTTGCATCTATTGCTGTGCACCTATGGCCTTCCTAGGCTATGGATTGTAATTGATTGAATGGAAGAGACACCAGAAGTGCTTTTGTACTTGGTGTGTATGTGTCTGTTGCAGTGAGCCTGGTGGAGTAAAAAAGGATAATTTCGGAGGAGATTTACCTGTGTGCAGTATATGTGAATGCTTTCTCTGCAGGAGTACTGCTTAGAGCCATCATAGTTAAAAAGTAAAGGAAATGAGCATTTTGTGTAATTGGTAGAGGTTCTTTTGGTACCTTGCCAAAAGGATCAGCTGCAGTTTGGGGGGTGGGAGAGCTTGTCAGCTGTGTGATGCACATAGGCATCCTTTGACTTTTGATAATGGTCTTGCAAGAATTGTGGTGGTGGAGTAAAGGCCATCCAGTTTGGAGGGGTGAGTGATTTGTTCCCAGTGTTGTAGGGCATGTTCTTTGCCTGAACTACCACAGCACAGCAATGAATGAACCACTTAGGGTATTTCAGGTTATGAGTTTTGTATATATGTGGGATATGGAGACATACCTAAGAGGATGGTTTCAGTCACCTGCTTAGTTGTCTCTGCTGAGTGAAGCATATGCACTGCTATGGATAGTTAGAATAGAAGTGGCAGAACTCCAACCAGTCAGCTGGTTTGAAATACCATAGAGTCAGGGGAGGGAGTAGTATGTGGATGTGTGGTTGGACAACCCAAACGTGTAGAGACACTGATGCTTTGGTAAGAGTGTTTAGAGTGTCTGTGCCAGTCATGGATGTGTGTAGGGGATGAATCTAATTGTTGTAAAGAGTTCAGAATTGCAAAAGATTCCATTTCTGCTTGAGCATTATCAGTATGGAATGAGTGAGAGAGCCAAGACGAGTTGTGAACATTGAAGTCTCCAAGAACAATTACTTCAGAGGGATGAAGTGGGATATATGTCCTGTATGTAGGAAGAGATATGGTTGGAAATGTAAAGGAAGTAGATATATTTAGAGGAGTGTGGAAGAAAAACTGAGTTAAAGTAACTGAAAGTATTTGTTGCTGATGTCCAGGTGCAAGAGGTGAGTGACGAGGGAGAGTGGAATCTACATATATGCAGGCACTACCTTTCAGAGTGAAGCTCGAGTAGAGTGTAGCTTGGACAGTAGAGATGGGCAAGAGATAAATGGGTGAAAGATTTGCATCTTGGGGAAGAACAGGATGTGCAGGTTATTTTAGTAAGTTGAATTGAAGTTCATAGATATTTGAGAAGAGGAGGGAGAACTGTCCAACGAATTTAGTGCAATGTTTTTGCTGAGACATTTAAGAAACAGTATAAAGTGTCATCACTGTGAGACCACAATAACCTCCTGCAGGGAACCTGGTCTGTATACTTGCAACAGAGTGAACTTCACTAAAGGCACCTATGGGCCAGGTGGTATTATACCAGATGGCATGATGAGCCTACTATCACCACCCCAAAAAAAGGAAGCTTCTAGGTGGTCGCTCAACCCACCAGTCAGCAGGACTACATTGGATAAGGTAGCATCAAGCACATGAAGGAAGACCTGGGGGCTAAACACCAACTGTGTCAAAAGTAACTGGGAGTGGACAGGGACTGAGATTGAGAGAGAGAGAAAGACATACTAGAGACACAGAGACTCTTCGTCAACAGCAGTGTAAAACCAAGTCAAATGGACAGAATGGGAAACAGAGTAACAGAACTGTGTCAAAATAGTAGAGAGTGAGAGAGGCAGAGAAATATGTAAATGTCAATTTTAGTTGATAGCATAAAATTTTTTTCCCAATTTTGAGTAAAAATAACTGGTAAAATGTAGCATAAAATTGAACATGTATTTGAGTTGATATGAATAAAGTGATTTTGGAAGCTTCTGTTTTTATGAGGAGTTAAAATGACTAGTATTTCATGTTTACAAACCACCGATGTCAAATGTATTCAAGTTATTCTTAACTATTTCAATGAACTGTGAAGGTGCATGGCCTAAGTGGTTATGGTGTTGGACTCACGATCGTAATGTCATAGTTTCGATTCCCGGTTTGGGCACATCGTGTCCCTGAACAAGGCACTTCATTTCAAGTTACTCCAGTCCACTCAACTGAAAATGAGCACCTATGATAAGACTGTGGCCCCTATCATTAAAATCCCCAAGAAACCTCCCATGAGATGAAACCTCATGAGGCTGGCCAAACCTGAAGGTGTGAGCTGTACCATATACATTGTTTTTTTACATTTCAATGACTATCCAAGTTCAAATTCTGGTGTATTTCTATCTTGTATTTTTAGTTGCGTAATAAAATGATTCAATAAAGTTTGTTGAAACATAGTTTTGAATCAAGCGATGAATGGACACTATGATGTTGTTATTTGATCAACTACACTAGCCTGAGATTGACACATATTTTTCTTAACTATCCTGTAGGGCATGGTTCCACATGATATCGCATCATCAAATTGATATGAATTATTGAGCTATATATATATAGTGAAAGTGAACTATTTTTGTCTGAAAATGCCCCAAACACCTGTGTTTCTTACCTGTAAATTTTATAATAAATAAACTACAAAAAGCCCATTTTTAGGTATTTTCTGCTCAATCTAATTTAGAATTTAGAAAATTTTCAACAGGATGTTGAGTTAATCTGCATGACCCTAGTTGTTATCACTGAGTTTCAAAGGGAATTAAAAAACATTACAAGGGGGGATAAGGCAAATGATTGTCATGTCAATATCAATAAAAAAAAGTTTGGATTGGAGAGAACATAAGAAAAATGTGTACACAAAACGTTAATAAATTTTTAAAATGTGTACACAAAACGTTAATAAATTTTAAAAAAACATGTTTTATTATATGACCCATACATGTATAACATAGCCACAACATCTTACTATGGACAATACATTGAAATCTTGTAATTTATCACCTATTAAATTAATTGCATAGAAATTTTAATCACCAAGGCTATGCAAGAGTGTACTGAAAAGTGTGTAGTTTTGATTTATTTATTTTTTAATTGATCCTGAAAAAACAGGTAGGTTGGTTTTGTAAATTTGTACATTTGCATAGCTACCAGTATGAAGTTGATTGGTTCTAATCTTACAATGGGTATTGAAGTATTGCTTCAAAGAAGTCATATTACTCTACATGAAATATAGGGTACCATTCCCTTGTTATGAAGGAAGGGCTGGCATTATGAAGCAGTACCACAATTTAAGCAAGTATTTAAATTTGCAACATCATCCAACCTATATCAGCATATGAAAATAGACATAGAACTGTAAATGATGATAACAATGATGACAGATTATGTATAGCCTGAATGTCTTTACCTTTGTGAAATCAGTCTCCCCACCATCTGTGGCAAATAATGATAGTGAATCTCTTTAAATCACAACTCACTCAGCCTAGCTTCTTTCTTACAACTTGTATCAAATGATGGATGAGAAGCCTGCTGCTAAAACCAGCAGATGCTAAGAGGAACTCTGTATCCAATGGATGATAGGCCTGATGTTAAGAGTAGGAATATCAAGATGTACCATGAACCCACCATAGCTACTAAGAGTCTTGTGGAGAAAAATATTGGAACAAAAGTGGGCACACACACACACATGTGACATTTATAACAGAGACACAAACAAATATACCTTACATTTATCCAGTTACATGTGCATACCTAAAATAACCAGATTTTTTATTAAACATCACCAAAGTTGATAGCTGCAGATGGCGAGACTGAGATGGGGTGACCACAGTGCTGGAGTTCATAGTTATTGAAACTGTAAGTGTAAAAGATGGTTGAACATAAAATATGTATGCATGTATGTATGAGCACACTCATAAATACAAATACATATTCATGTAAGTAATATCAAAATTTATATTAAAGTGGAAAAATGGAAGAGAATCTTTCATGAATAATGGAAAATATTTTCTCACTTTGGCACTTGGTATTTTATTATTGTTGTTGATGTTATCTGTCAGAAAAAAAAATATATAAACAATTAACAAAATGAAAAAGGTATCATACAATAGCATACTGCTGGTAGACAAGGTCCCGAATTATAAAGTAATCTGGGCACAAAGCACCCTCCAACTGTAATTTTCCAGCCTCATTCTTTTTGATAGCAACTTTGTTATTACAGATAAGAACCCCAGCAGTGAACTCTGCCTGAATACTAGCTTGTAGCAAGAACATTTTCAGATCTGACAGTTTTGGTTCATTGATAAATACTGGTGTGTGTCCTAGTTGTTTGTTGCTCGGTAGAGCTTCAAGTGTTGGTACATGGATGTGAGCTTCTTCTTCATCCTTTTCTCCATCAACAGTATCATCTCTTTTAAATAGGTCCATTAGTTTCTTCTTTTCTAACTCTTCTTGTGCTATTTCTGCTTCTTCTGGTTCATAACGTGCACTCGTATCTGTTTTAGCCTCTTTCAAGTCCAACTGGCCTTCAATCCAGGCCAACTCGGCATCCCGTGCTCGAGAAAATGACAGTGCCGACACTACATAGTCCTTTAGTTTCACCTGATAAATGTGACTCTCTCTAGTGGCATCAACAATATCGCCAACATGTGGAGCAAAAATACGTGTTTGTGATAAGCAGCCGCTACTTAAACAGAACTCTTCCAAACTCTCAGTGGGATCTGGTCTGCCATGAACTAGAATTAACTGACGAGGTTTAATCTGTGTTATAATTTTACGAATTGACTCACCATCTGATCGACCTTCAAAATCAATGTATTTTACATTAGCATGAATTTCCAATGTTATCGTTGATGACACACATTTGGTTGGCACTTCGGACATGTCTTGCATAGCTTCATCTTCTGGAACAGATTTTTCTTGTGTGACTTCCTCATCAGCAGGAGGCAGATCTAATATCATATAATCCTCAATCCGAATAATTTCACCACACTCATCCCACTTAAGTCTTTCTTCATAAAAGGGAAACATTGGATAAGCTTTCTTGGCTTGTTTGAAGAAACCTGAACGAGAGTTCCGATCACTTTTCATCATGAGATCATGCTTAGCTTTAGCCACATTAGTGGCCCCCTCAACTTCCATCTCCAGATCGCTGTCATCACTTGATTCCATGTCTTCAGCATCACGCTTTGCTTGTTCATTTTTGATTCGCTCTTCTGCTTCCTTCTCTTGCTTTTTCTTCAGGTACTCCTCCAACTCACTTCCTTCCAATTTCACTCGGCGCCTCATTTCAACGGTAACTGTTTTGTCTTTTGGGTGGTCAATAAGCCATCGTGCCAGTGTACCAGGTGAAGTACGGCTCGTAAGAATGATGCTGTTCTTGGCATTACCACACCATCCCATGAATAGGTCTCGAGCAAAGCCACACTGAAGGTCTGGCATGCTAGCTAAAACAACTTTAGGTTCCATGACTTTGGACAACTCTGCTAGATTGTGACATAACTTCAAATGTTTAAAGTGAAAAGGGTTATTACGGTGGTCTTCAAAAGCACGCATTATTTTATCACTCATCCACTCCACCTGTGATTTTGCAAACTCGACTACATTGAAGCTGACGTTATTTAAAAGAGCGAGTGAATATGTGGACAGTCCAGAGTCGGGACTACGCCACATTTGATCAAGAAGTTGGGCCAGTTCAAGAACACGACCTGATGTGTCTACAGACACCAAAACATTACCGTTATTCCTCATGGTCGACAAAATTGTAGTCATAAGTTGTTCATCTCGAAGGCGCCGCCGCGATTGAGCATAAGTGGAATTCAAAGAGTCTGTGATCAAAAGTGATGGACGATTTATACTCTCCAGAACACACCCGTTTAAATGTCGCTCCTTTTTGTGGTTGTAATCGACTGCATAGACAATTTCTTCTTCGTCTCCATCTTTCACTATTTTCCATATAGTACCACCAATCATATGACCAGCAGGCAGAGGTGTTATTTGTAAACCTTGTCCTTTTCCCTTCAAACTGACTGTCTGGCTGTATTTCAGTTGAGTGATTTTATCGAATGCTGCATCGATATCGTCTAATGTAAAAATATTGAAATCCTCGTTGTTATGTCTCGACTGATACAGATNNNACATAAACATCTGTCCCATTTTATAAACAGGGATCGTGGCATAAACGGGACACATTAGACCACATTTTCCGACCATGTAGGGCAAAGCCCCCAGATGATTGTGATCAGGGTAAGTTAAGAGAACAGCATCGATGAGATGGGCATGCCGCTTCAATTCGCGGATATATGTCATGTTAAAATCTTCATTCCATCCACAGTCCAGAAGAAAACGGAACTCATCAACTTGCAGTAGGTAACAGGGTGGGGATTCATCGTAAGCACCAGAGAACACTTGTAATTTAACAATAGAAGTCATCACGTAATTAGGAGTAAAGTAAAGACGTTTTTAACAAAAGGTAAAATGGTTAGTAGGTTTTGCAACAGACGTGACGGTCAGGAAATACAGATTGCCAAGTTATATGTATATGTATACCATATATACATACATATACTTTGTACATGTGAGAGTAACGTTAACGTTACTTCAATGAAGTGGGGGGGGGAAGAAGTCTTTTCACACTTAGCTTTTACAGTACAACCAAGCTATTTGAGAATGTAATACGATTAGTCCAGAAAATAAGGTAATTCCAGTGGAGTAGTCAAATCCCAAACAAGTTAATTAAACAACATGAAGACCGCAGATCCACAGTCAGAAAATCGCCATCTTTAAAATAACAATAGATTACTTCCCTTGAAAAACTATGGAGTGTTAAACGGGTTTCCTAAATTAGTTTTTTTCCTGAATTCCAGTTCCTTGAATTATCATTTGACTTAATGGATGATATCGTTATTTATAATCATTTAATGCTAATAAGAAAGATCATTTTTTTGTTTATTATTTTCTCATTTGTTGATTAAAATGCAGGCCTTTCTCCATAGCCTTTGTTAGCTGGATGTAATACGATTAGTATAGATATTATAAGATGGTTTAAGGTAAAAGTTCTTCTGAAACTATTAGTGGGTTTTTTATTGATGAAAACACTTGAATTGTAAAAAAAATTCCAGCGTTGTAGATTAGGGAAGGAACGGTGGCTCATATATTATTTATTGTGAGGAGTGGAGTGAAAGGATCAGACACAAAGTTATGGATGATGATGAACAGAAGCTATTTTCAGAGAAACGGCAGAAAAGGCCAAGTCAATAAAGAAAAGGCGCAAGGAGCTGTTAAGATGTTAATTACGTCAATAAGTTAAGTGGGTGATGTACTGAATGAAGCGCGCTAAAAATTCTCAGTTAATTGAAATTTCCTATTGGGTCGGAGAAAGAAAACAAAATCCTAGCGGTAACTATTAGCGACTCTCAAAGGAAATGGGAGATAATTTCATGAAATTAAGAATTAATGTTATAAAATTGGTTTACTCTCCCTAAACCCATGGGAATTCCCCGTTTTATAAATGTTCTTATTTTTATTTTGATGCATAAATTTACAGATTTTCATAATATTGTTTCATTATGTTAAACATTTCGGAGCTAGTCTTTTTGTTTCACTTATAGCTAATTTTTTTTAATTGTTCATCTTAGATGTAGTTTCGCATGCTAATTACGAAAATCACATAAAACACTTATAAAACCTTAAAGATTGAAATTTTGGGGTAAATTTAGCCAATCAGAAGCGTCTATTATCGTAACACCTGCCCCATCACAGTGTTTCTTTATCAGCGACCTCGAAAACAAACAGTT
>JAYRBU010000392.1:1509411-1520019 GCA_036023795.1 Vulcanoctopus hydrothermalis
ATGCAGATCACCATATGTTTCTTTGGACTCTATTTTTTAAATCTATATATGTGTGTGTGTTCATCTGTGTGTGCGTGCGTGTGTGCATGATTGCTTTATATTTCAATTTCAAGAATGAAATATGATGTTACTGACTAATTTAACAATTTTAATGTAGATGGTTTGTGTGTTCTCTAGTTGTGTCTGATTTTTATGATTAATCTTATTTGATCATTTTTCATTTCAGGAGATAGTTGTAAAATGGTACCTCCTAATTGGCCTTCACCTTACTCTGCTGTCCCTTCAGTTTCTTCCAACCTCCCACCATCCATGGAAGCTACACCGGTCTGCAGGCTGCAGCGCTCTCAAAGCTTTCGAGCTAACCCTGAAAGAGAGCCAGTTGTTGAACGGATTCGCAGTATGACACCACAGCCACCCCAAGATCCAGAAACTAAGTAATGTTTCATTTTCCTCATAAGTTCTATTTATTTCAAAAATTTTATTTAGAAACTATATTTTAAAGTAGAATATGAGTCGGTTAAAGGAGGAGGGTAGAAGCTAAATTCACTTATCACTTTTATTTGAAAGTAACAGTCGTCATCACATTCATGGTGAATCACAAGACACATTTAGTCATATAAGCACCATTGAAGACTGTCTTCATGTTGTGTATGTAGGGTAGGTTAGCTTAGTGAAGTCTATCTTTTTCCACACTATACTCACAGGAGAATTGAACTCAGCATGGTAAGCTAACAAAATACTCATCAATTCCACTGTCATATGCTGCATATGGCTTTGAGGTTGTCATATCTTGTAGTTCCTATTTACAGATAAAAGACTGCCATTTGAGAGTTAATTGTCTTAGCCATAGATATGATGCAGTGCTGCTGATAGAATACAAACTGGCAACCTTTTGGCTCATACTGCAGTACCTTGTCATCTTAGCCATTTACAGCCTTCCATCACATCCATACCCTATATTTTTAATGCATTGTTCACTGCTATCATATTCTTTCCTTTCCTAGTAACGCTGTGCCCTTCAATCCTTACTAGTAGTTTTGTCAAATCTAGAACTCGGAGGGTAATACAGTCCATTCCATCTTTCCCTTACTTCCACTCCTTCTATTTGTATCTCTTTTCAGTTCAGACATCACTGTCATTCCATTCTCTACTGGTAATATCAGTGACTACTGCAACCTCTATACTACACTCTGTTATCAAGAATGCTATTAATTCCTTACAGTTTAGTAGAGTAAATAGAGCAGTGCTCAAAGCCTTTGAAAACCCTCCCAGGCTTGTGAAGTCAATGCAGTTGCTGTTTAGTTTCTACTTCTGCATACTTATTACTGGAGGGAAAATAGGGGCAGGGTGAGAATATCAGAAGAATGAAGTTCTGAGAATAAAGGATTGGACAAAGTATTTAGTGCGGGTTTTAGAGAGTAAGACACAGTTGGGATGATGAGAAGAGACAGGGCAATCATGTAGCTTTGGTTGAGTAGGAGACACTACTGGTTGGTGATGTAGGACAGCAAATCTCTAGTAGATCTTACTTGAAAGAAATGTATTGGTGGCTACTGAAGGAGATGGTTGTTTACAATAAAATTAACCTTACAATTATAATACCATCAATTAAGTTACTGTTTTAATACATGATGATAAGCTAAAATTTCTGTTTTTATGAAAATAATAGTTAATCTTTGTAAGGCTATCTTTCTTGATGTAACTCTAATAGAATGGATAAGATGTCGGTTTTTCAGTTGAAATGTATCCAGTTCATGTGACAATTTCTGCTGAGCTGTATTTAGCTCAGGTACTGATATTACCACACCAAACACCTAACAGTTGAGTTGATTATGCAAATATAAAAACAATTCAGAATGTCAAAATAGCAGGAAGCTGATAGATTGTTTGATTGAATCCTCCTGGCAGACAAGAAGGAATGAATGAATTTGAAACGGATATTGATGGGGTCACTGAGAGTGTTGTAGATGTCGGATCAAAATAAAAACAAAAGCAAAACATTCATTTATTCATTTACATAAATTACTGGAAAACTATGTTTCCATAGACTGAACAACTGGTGGCACATGTATCAAGAAGTTACAGCAAATTTACATTTCCAAAGATTAATACTGAATTAACTTAAGAGCATAAAGAACAAGGAAAGTCACTGCACTGAGAATGTCCATATTAAAGTGTACCTCAATTATTGTAGGTTAGTCCTATGTAACTGGCGTCAGGTTGTTTGAGTTGTTCGTTATTGAATGAAGCCAAAGTTACTGTAGTACAGAATTAGGCTGTAGCACTACTGTCCAGCAGTGGTTCATGGAGGAAGTTGAAAAGAAGTTTCTTATGTCTAGTTCTGTTCTGTATGGTGTTGTATGTTGCTCTCTGCTCTTATCTACCAAGGCACTAAGCTTTTATACAAGCAGCATGATGGGTGTGTGTGTTTGTTCAGTGAACCATGATGTAACTAGCCTGAGCAAATGTGTGGAAGTACTTAACTACTGCAAATTTGTAACTTTTGTTCACTTTTCAATGCAGGGTTCGAATGGAGCGGATGGAAGCCCAACTAGCAAATTTGACTGCTTGGGTCCACAACACTGCAATTTCACCAAGATCTCATCACACCAATGGCAGGACAAGCAGCATGCACAGTAATTGCAGTACAGTATCAGACAGTACATGCACTGGTTCCACAGCTAGTAGTAAGTATAACCAACTCAGTAGTTCTCAGTTTGTTATATGGTGTTTTTTCATTCACTCTTAATTTTTTCCCCTCGATAAGCGCTGTAAGCAAGCTACTGGTGAGCAAAATCTGTGACCCAGTTTCAATTCCTAGTTGTAATTATTTCACTTCACTTATGCCATTAATGACATTGGGAAAGGTAGGAATATTATTCTTCCTTATATCCATCATCACTGGGATAATTTGAGGCCAAACATCCCATGGATGCTGAGCAATTGACTCCTTTTATCACATTTGTATGACATAACTGATGGATCTCCGTTGGTTTCGGCAATGAGTGTTCCAATTGTTTGATCAGTGGAATGGCCTACTCATTGAATTAGCATGTAAGTGGCTGAGTATTCCACAGACATGTGTACCTTTAATGTAATCCTCGGGCAGAATCAGTATGACTCAGTGTGACAAGGCTGGACCTTTGAATTACACCGCACAGTTTCCGTCTACCCAAGTTCACTCACAAGCTTTGGGTCGACCTGAGGCTATGGTAAAGATACTTGCCCAAGATGCCATGCAGTGGGATTTAACCTGAGACCTCATGATTTGAAGTGAATTTCTTAACCATTCAACCATGTTGTGTCCATATGAGATAACTAAAATATTGATAAACTATTTTTTTCATTCTTGATTCATAACATTGATTGATCCAATGTCTTTGAGTCATGTCTTTTCAAAGCTGTCCAATTGATGGCAGCAAAAAAAGAGATTTAATGATAATGGTGAAGATTTGGGAAATAACTATTTTAACAATAGTATTAGGAAACATGTGTGGAAGTGACTGGAATAAAAACGTTACATATGTGAAGTCTCATCTCAGAAATATAGAATTTAATTCTGTGTGTTATGAGGAAATTAAACACCAGGGGAGATAATCATGATTTCTAAACTAGGAGTCATATGGTCAATTGAGTATACCACCAGTATATTAATTGTGATTATTTTATCAAAGAGATAGCAAGCAAATTTGATACTAGCTGAATTTGAATTTGAGAACACGACACATTTACAACAGGTTGGTACCAACACATGATAGCAATATAAATAATTACTCGGATGAAATACAAGGTCAAATTTTCTAGAGGAGGATGTATATTTAATTGGCTTCACTATATCATTAGTGTTTGTTTTATCTATCCCAGAGGGATGAATGGCAAAGCCAATCAAATCCCTCTGAACCTAGAAGGATGAAACCAAATATTTTATGCCAATTTAGTCAAGAAGTTTGCCATTCATACTAGTTTGCTAAAATTAATAAAGATTTTTAAAAATTATTATTTCTACACTGCATTATTTCCTCAAAACTTTTTAAAACCAAGTTAGTAAGCATGAAACTAATATAATTTGAACAGATTATATTAACTATGACATAAAAATTTCACTTTCCTCCAAGCACCAGTTTTATCTCTGAAACTAAAATTTACCTTATTGTTTGCTTCAGTTCATGATGGGCACCTTTGAATACAAGATGAGCTGTCACTTTTTGGTCCATGACAACTAGATAAAATACTATTTCCTAGATGTCACTCTTTCACTTAATTGTATGCTGCTCATATTAGGCCGTAGGGCATTGCCTTCTAAGTTGTTGTTTCGTGCAACACAGCTGGGGACAACTTAATTCATACATGGTAATTCATGAAATGTTATATATATATCTCAAAACTGATTGTCCCAATTGATAAAAGTTGCACATTAATTTGTAAAAAAACAAAGAATTTCTATTATTTCTGGGTTTGATAGTTTTGTAAACTTGGGTGCTGAAGCCATGCATTCAGCCAATCAGCAGTATTGTAGATGAAATGATAAAGAAATTAACCAATCATGATTGCCGTATTTTGTGGCTGAAGACCAAGATGTCGTCATCTGTAGATAAGAAATGCTGTCCGATTGTCAATGAATTTTTGTGTAATGTATTAATTAGACAGTCGGATTCCCCCGGTATGTACCAGTTCCGAGTTGACCATTCGCCGCTGGCCGAATGCCTGCCGCGCGTCATAAGTTTCCGGCGGAAGCGACGCCTGCGGAAGAGCGCCGCCCTACCGAAGAAACCGACCCACGATAAGCCCGAAGCCATGTCGCTCCGTGTTGTTCGCACCCACTACGCACCGACCGCCAAAAACCGCACTTCGCAAGCGTCGAACAGGCCGCTACCGACAAGGACCCAAGCCACGCGTGAATTCCGTGCCTTTAGCGGTGCGCGGCGACCCCTACTGCTGGCGCAGCAGCAGAGCGCAGCCACCACGCAAACCACCGTCCCCGCTACAGCAGGATGCACATGTCCACAAAGGCAACGCGTGCCCCCAAACGCTGCACCGCGATGGCACACCAATGGCAGAGAACCGTGCGAGCAGGCAAAGAATGCGTGACCAAAGCCAACGACCACAGCCATGAACGCCCACCAGACGGCGAGTCCGACGCCAACGCTACAGCCCCGTACCGGTTCACCGCTTCACGTACAGATGTGTTTCTACACCTGCCGCTCCGCGCAAGCGATGCAATAGTTGCACTGTGACACACACGGCCTGACCGACCCAGTCCTCGGAGCCAATCCTTCTTCCGAAGGTACGGATCCATTTTAAATTCAATAAAGATAGCTGGAAACGATATGTTGACTTCGCAGCAATGTAGCTCAGATTCCATTGCAGAGAGAGTGAAATCGTCATTGAAAGAGCGACGGAGATGGGAATCGATCTTCATAATAAAAACTCTTGTATTACTGCACAGCCAACAGGTGCTAAAGTTGGCTACCATTATAGCTGTTATGTGGCACCAACAAAATTAGAAGAAAAGAGAGAAAAACTTCAGACAAAAACTCAATTTATTAGCTTAAAATGGACATTCTATTTTGATGCAATTATCGCGATCACATCTTTGTTTACAAAAACAATAACGTATCCATGCTATGTATACAATTCTGATGTAGACTTCCTTCAGTAATAGATGTATTGTCCCACCGTAGTCTTACATCAAGTTTCAAGACATACGTTGTCAGAGTTTTCTTTTTTAAACATTACTGGAAACGACAGCATTATTGAAGAACAGTACAGGAAAATACTGTTTGTTGGTTGGAAAGAAGAAGTTACATTTAAGAGAGATGGAATTTCTACAGACAAGTCATGTTTAATAACACCAATTAGTTGAGAAAATATTCTTGCTTGTATCATCAATCAAAACAAAACACAGAAATAGAATGCAGCTTCAACTCCTTGATGCCATTGTGAGAGAATTAGGGGCAGAATTATTTCTCACAAACAAATGTTGTAAGGACTTCAATTCCATCTCTGAAAGTGCTAAAAGATTTTCTATCTCAAAGTCTGTGCTGTAGATTCTACTTGTTCCAATGTGGGTGACACTACTGAAGAAATGTAAGTATCAGAAGTTTGTTGAAATATGTTTGGCTTAACAGTTAAGTTTGAATCTGGCAATCCTGGTGTTAGGAAGGGCACCCAGCCATATAAAAAAAACCTTGCCCAAACTGGAAAGTACGAGGGAGATGTGATCTCCCAACCTGTCTAGGAATGTAGTAACTCTGAACAAGAACTGACACAGTCTTTGTAATCGTCCAACCCATGCCAGCATGGAAAACAGACGTAAAACAATGATGATGATGGTATAAAATATATGAAGGTTATGTAAAAACACAAAACAATGCTGGTAAAGGTATAAAAGAAAATTTATTCAATATTTTGGTTACAAAAGACTTTTATCATGAATACAATTACAAAAGGAAAACAAGCTGTAAAACAACAGAAAGCAAGCAGTTGTGACATATGCCAAATTGTAAGCACTAAGTTCAAATCAACCAATGTAAAATATACATATTTATTATAAAATATTTATCATGGATAAACCTTCAAAATGATGTAGTATGAGTATCTACAAATTTATTTCCATCAGGGCCTCCACTGTTGAAATTCATGATTTGGTTAGGGTTATTTTTTATTTAACCTCAAGTCTAGGACTACATTATCCAAATGCTTTTTATTTTTTTGTAAGATAGCATGCTGTGATATGAGAGATTTGACTGCTACTCCTAGTATGTCTATTGACCATGCAGAGGATTCCTCATTGGCTCTCCATAATTTGGTTAATTTGTAAGGTGCTTTTTGAGCTTCTAAATAATTTGTTTGAGAATTTCCTTGATGTGTTGTGTCCTATCCTGCCCTAGCAGACACTACCATTATCATTTTTGGCCTCTTGTTTTGCATCTTATGTCGTTTATTAGTCCTAAGAATGTCTGTTTGCATAGCTTGGCTATAGATTAATTATCTTTAACCCTTCTGATACCAACCCGCCTGAAACTGCACCTGTTTCTACTATAATAGCTATTTATTTTCAAGTGATCATATTTAAATTTAAACCGGCCATTATAATTTTATGCAAGAAACGTTTTGTTAAGTTATATTCCAAATACCAACTTAGTAGCAAGAAAGTTAGTTATTTAACTAAATCCCTCTGAATTCTCGATTATTTTCAAAATTAATTGAAAACCATAGGTAGTGTATCTCATTAGAAATATGGTAATGAAAGGGTTAATGTGAAAAACCCTTTGCAGCTTTAACTGTTGGTGTCTATAGTGTACAATAGGAAATTTAGGTCTGATAATATAGGATTATCTATTCTACTATATTACTTCCCAACAGAAATTAGTCTCAAGTCTTGTCAATAGAAACAAGTAATAAGATTTTCTAATGAAGTGAAACAGAGAGCCTTTTACTATATTTACTTTTGACACTCAGCTATGAGTTTAAATACCACAGTCAACTATCTTTCGTCCCACCAGGTGCTGATAGAAAGGTACCAGTGTTATATTAGGGTTAACACAAGTACCAATACTTGTCTAATGTGACTGTGCTGGTACAACATCAGTCTGAATGCATTGCAGTATATAGTTTCGTGAGTGGCCGAATGGTTAAGAAGCTCACTTCACAATCACGAGGTCCCGGGTTCGATCCCACTGTATGACATCTTGGCAAGTGTCTTTAACATAGCCTTGGATGAACCCAAGCCTTGTTTGTATACAGCAAGCCCGTCGGATGGACTGTACCTGTAATTCAAAGGTCAAGCCTTGTCACACTGATTCAGACTGAGAATTACGTTAAGGTTACACGTTAATTCAATGAGTAGGTCGTTCCGTTGATAGAACTATGGAACACTCATCGTCGAAACCGACATTTAGTTTCGTTTTTCTACATTCTGAGTTCGGCACAACTGACAAAAACGGATCCAGTCGATTTACTGTCAACCTTCAGTATGAAAGGATATCAAAGACATAATCCAGAATGTAAATATCTACTTTCATTATGAAATAGTTCCGTTTTATCGAATACGTTCACTCTACAATACTTCCTAGCCATTTAGATGAGTTCATGTGACGTCAATTATTTCGTCGAACTGCTGGCGATCATTCGACAATATTACCCATATTTCTCAGTGGTATCCAACTCCATAACTTTTCATTTGCATTATCGGGGTCGATAAAATAAAGTACCAGTCAAGTACTGGGGAATTTGTTGGCCTTGTGCCTAAATTAGAAACAATTATCCTTAATGATTATCTATTAATTCAATCTTCATATTGAATAATTTAAGTATTTAAAGAACAGAAGTATTTATTTCTTTAATTTTAAATTCACATTTCGATAATGAAAGTATTTACATTATGTCTTTGATATCCTTCCATACTGAACATTGATGACTATAAATCGACGGGACCTGTTTGCCAGTTGTGCAGAGTTCAAATCCCATCTGGATTAACTAAGTCCCAGTGATAATGAAGTTCGATTAAAGCATCTCTGCTACTTCCATACGATAATTGTTTTTGTGTTTAGTTAAATGAAATCACCCACTGCGTGGCACCTTGGACAAGTGTCTTCTAACATTGCCTAGAGTCGACCAACACCTCGTGAGAGAAATTTGGTAGATGGAAACTACGTGGAAGACCGTCGGATGGACGATTTCCGTTCTTGGGTGGTACACTTAATCCGTAGCCCAGTTTAACACCACAATTGACACTCGGGTTAGGAGTCTATTCTGTTACAAATATTTGGGCAAGGTCTCCCGTCAGAAGATAATTTCCTTCTTCCTCCCATTAGTCACGAACAAAAAAAAACTAAATTTACTCAAGTTATTTAGAAACGCTAAAGTGCCGATTAAATGTCTTCATGAGGTTCGTCTCTCTACATTCGGAGTTCAAATCCTGCCAGGAACGACATTACATACACACAGTAGATAATATAGTAGCAGTGATTGATTCATTCCACTACTTATTACTAACAAAAATAGGCATTGTTTTTCTAATCAAAATAAATCAATAATTACGAGTGTAAATTATCAGTTGGAGAAATAAATTAAGTAATTCTTACGTACCCTGTGTTTTATAAATCTATCGGTGCAATGGTTAATGTTTCTGTTTGCAAGCCTGTCTGTGTTGATTGCAATTGCTATATTCTACTGCAATTTATAGATATCTCTTTTACGACTAATAGAAATTTTCGTATCTGACAATCTTATATAGGAGCGTTGTGCTACATAATTAAATTGTGATAATATATCCCACGTGTTTGCTACTGACGTCATCTCCAGGGTAAACAAATTCAGGAGAAAACCCGGATGTGATTTTATTTCGTTTTCTGTCTACCAGCAGTAATAAGTATTTGAAAATAATATGTTATAGATATTTAAAAGAACAAACAAACCAAAACAATAATCATATTAAGTAACTAAAAAAATGTTAATATGTAAAAGAAGAAAGACTAAATTTAAATCTTGAAACCGAATTGAAATCTCGTTAGTTTGAGAATATCACCGAGCCGTTGTTCAACGCCATTTTGTATGTTTGTTAATGAATCGAAGGAATAATAAGGTGGGAGACTATTACAGCCAGTAAGATGTCTGAAACTTATGGTGAGTGAACTTTCATTGAATATTTCGTCTCCAAGAATCTTTTCCGGGGAGAACTAGTTGTCCAATATCAGATCTGAGATTGTCATTTCATTTTTACTCGTTTCTTTCTTTTATTATTACCCCCCCCCCTCCCAGAAAAAAAAAATACTCTTTATTGTTGTTATGGTTTTAATACATGTCTGCTACCGGGGGAGAGCGAGATAGATAAACATACTGAGTGAGAGGGAGTGATAGAGAGGACGAGGTGTGAATTATTGTATGACAGATAGACCTGAAGATTGAGAGAGTTTATAAATAGGGTAACAGAAGAGAGAGGGGGGGGGGGAGAAACTCTGGGTCAGGAGTGAGTGTCAAATAGATAAACGGAAATATATATATATATAATATATAGTACAGAGTAAGAGATGTGACTATGCAGGATGTATGATGATAAACAACTAAATTTCTAACACTGATTATGACATGAATACACTTTGTGTGTATTCTTTAAACATAACTTCGTAGCTAATGTTATTTTATTTTTTTAAATTTTAAACTAGTTTCTGTAGGAGATAATTAAACGTGTTAATTGCTTGCAAAAAGAACTTTCTACTGCAAACAATTCCTGTTTTCTAAGAGAGAAAGAAAAATTATATATATATTATTAGACACTAGCAGCGTTTTATTCTAATGTTTATATATTCCAATGTTGTTAATGTCTTAACATCTATAAATAAGTTCAATGTTCCATTACTAAATGTGTAGTACTTACCTTAACTAAACCGTAACACTTATTCCGTATTACCTTAACGAAAAGGGGGAAGGGAGAAATTATAAACATCAACGTACTATATATATATATATGTTTGTATATATACGTTTGTATATATATGTATATATATGTTTGTATGTGTATGTTTGTATGTGTATGTTTGTATATGTATGTTTGTATATGTATGTTTGTATATGTATGTTTGTATATGTATGTTTGTATATGTATGT
>JAYRBU010000392.1:2199822-2211208 GCA_036023795.1 Vulcanoctopus hydrothermalis
ATTCACTTAGACACAAACTCCCATTTGATAACCTCATCATTCCAGTCACGGCAGATACCGTTTCCAGAGACTACAATTTGGACAGTGTATCCCAGGATATTTTTCAAATGAAGATGGACCAGATTCTGGAGCAAGTTGATGGTGGAGTAGGAATAACAGATGGTGTTATGGTCTATGCCACATCAGAGGAAGAACATGACAGTTTTACACAAGCTTATGTAAGTAGCTACTGAGAATGGTCTTGTGTTCAATTCAACAAAATGCAACATCAAATCTGAAAGTATTTCTTTCTTTGGTATGATATATATAGTTCAAATGGTGTCAACCCAGACCAAGAGAAGATCAATGACCCGAGAGATATGCCATCTCTAACATGTAAGACAGAATTACAAGAATGTTTAGGTTTTCTTATCTACCCATCGCCATCCATTCCAAACTTGGCTGGTAAGGCATCCACCCTGCGAGACTTATTGAAGCAAGATGCAACCTTTTTGTGAGGAAGAACACAACAATCGATGCTTTGAGAATCTCAAGACAGAGATTAGTAAAAAAACTCAACCCTTGCGTACTTCAACACAAAGGATATACCAAACCTACAAACAGATGTAGAATGACAAACAGATGCAGAATGACAAACAGATGCAGAATGACAAATAGATGTAGAATGACAAACAGATGCAGAATGACAAACAGATGCAGAATGACAAACCGATTGCTTATCCATCAAAATCTTAATCAGCTGCAGAGAAACTTTATACTTCCATAGAGAGAGAACTCCTTGCAATTGTATTCGGTATCCAAAGATTTCACACATACCTCTATGGCCGTCAATTCAGAGTACTCACCATTCACAAACCACTAGCTATGATACTACAGAAACCACTGACTAGTGCACTCCCCAGGTTGCAATGCATACTACTTAAACTACAGGGATACCAAATATACATAGAATACAGACCTGGAAAAGAAATGACATTACCAGACATGCTAAGTCATATTACCAGAAACAAGGAAACAATCGACTTGGATGTCAGAGTCGACCTTGTGAGATTCAGCAGTGATCATCTGAAAGACATTCAATATGAAACAAGAAAAGATTCTATTCTCCACCAGTTACATGAAGTCATAATAACTGGATGACCAAAGTCAGTCAAGGAATTACCACCTCCAATACGTTCCTACTGTTAGAGGTGGATGAAATATTTTGAGGTAGAATGAATTCATGCAGTGTTCTTGACTATGCATGACTCTACATTTAATTAACAACATATCTTCTTTTTTATTCTTTGCTTTCACTGTGTCAACCATTTTAATATCCAGCTTTATAAAGGAAGGCACTCATCAGGCTATGCATATAGCTTTGTAACAAGAATTGAAAAAAAAAAAAAATTGAATCTGTTCAGTTTTCAGAAAAAAAGACAATGAACACTTTCAGAACATTTAATCCATCCAATCCAAATCTGAAGATCACAAAGTGATGTGATTGTTTAGTGAAAGTCATTATTTGGGTATTGAAGAACCAGCATCCATTTAGAAAAAAGGAATCTTATCTACAGCTTTTGAGAGACAGGGCGGGCAGGCAAGTAATGAGTGATAATAAGAACAGAAAAATTAGGGGCTTGCATATGTTGAATGTGTACTGTATATAGTGTATGAGACTCCTGCAGTTAAGATCCACTATATTGGTTTCTTAAATGTGTGGATGAGTATAGCCAATTCTAATCAACCCCAGTACTCAAATGGTAGTTATTTTATTGACTACACTATATTAATATGCTACAATTGGCAATACAGACATCAATAAATATATATTGCAAATGTTTTCACATCCACACACCTACAAAGACCCTCTGGACCTCGTTAAAAGAAGCAGTTAGCCCAAATTACCAGATGGCAAGAATCAGGCAGGACTGCCCAAATTACTGAAACTGAGTACAGGTGAAAAAAACAGTTCAATGAAATTACATTAAAAAATTGATAGTGTTAAGATTTTCATAAGCAAATATGGTTATATAACAGGTCTCTCAAGGCCTTCCTTTAACTGTGAAAGGGTGAAAACAGGGGTTTTAATGCCAGAAGGCACTGCTAATGAGTGGCACCAATTATCTCATCCAACAAAATGTTAAAAATAACAATTAAATCCCTGAAGAATTTATAATCAAATTTTGATATGTTGGGTTTGGTATTAATCAATAAGAAATCAATATAATTCTCAATACATGACTCTGCTTTTTGAATATTCATCCATTGGGGATAATTGCTGAGATGCTGAAAGCATCAGATTATGTAGTTATTACACTAGTTATCCAGGTAATGCAAGAAAGTGTTATTCCAAATGACTGGTGTAACAGTGTTATCATCAACTGATACAAGAGCAAAGGTAATGAACTGGAAAGGAGCAATTACAATGACCTCAAATTGAAGGACCAAGTCTTGAAAGTAGTCAAGTCTTAGCAAAGAGATCTCTCAGAACAGGGTCAGCTTGGATGATAAGATGCAGTTAGAGTTTGTATCAGGACATGGACCCATAGATGCCTTCTTCTAGTGAGACAACTGCAAAAAAGTTCTTAGCAAAGAATAAACAACTAGACTTCACATTTGTTGACTTGCAGAAGTTCTTCAACAAGATTCTATGCTCAGTAGTCTAGTGGATGCCAAAATAAAAACTAAGTGTATAGGAATAGCATGTGATAGGTAATCAAACCATATAGACGAGTGTTGTCGGCAGTGTGTTCAATAAAGAATTTAATGTACAACAAGGTGTTCACAAGGGTTCTGTCTCCAGCCCCCTACTAGTCATTCCAATATAGTTTTCAAGACAAGAACATCAAAGTTCTGGGCTGACTAGTAGGAAGGTCAAAGCAAACATGGGAACAAGTAATCAAGTTAGATCTCAGGATGTTGGGCATTGCAGATGAGATGACAAAGGGTTGCAACAAGTGGTGATATGTTATATGGCAGACCCATCAAACCCATGTCAACATAGAAATATGGACATAAAAATGACAATGATGATGGAAATGAAAAACAAAATATATTAGTGTTTAATTGTTGTATCTAATATTTGAAACATCAAAGAAACTATAACTTGGAAATTGTATTACAATATCAACAATTATGTAATATATATTCACTGGGATATTTTTTATCACAATTCTTTTGTGATAAAAATACATAAATTATATAAAACAGAAAGAAAGGTTAACAAATTAATTTACATTTATAATAAAAATTATATAACTTCAAATTAGTTTCTGGATAGAATTTCAATAAATTTAAAGAATGTATTTAAAGGTTTATATCAAAGTAAATTAATCTGTCTCTGTTTTAAAACAAATTTCTCGATAATATTTTCATATGTTTCAATCATAGAGGGTTGTAGTTTATGATTCCGAGAAAGAACATGTTTACTAGTAAAGTTTAAAGAAGGATTAGATGTAGAGGAATTATCTTTTAGTGAATTTTTATCTTGTCCAATAACAGTAGATTTAATTTTCTGACTTTGAATATTATTTTGTTCTGTCACCATATAATTTCCTTTGCTTGATAAAGCCAAAAGACTTGAATCAAAATTACATGACTCAATCCTAATGTCAACAACTTTTTTAGGTCTTTTAGAATCTTTAGAGTAATCTTGTAAATATTTGCAAATAGAAGATGGGTGCTTGCGTTTCTTTGAAGAAGCACTACTTTGTTTACTTATGTTTTCATTTATTACATCTGGTTCATTTACATAATATATTGTTGAAGCAATACTGTTGGATGTTGAACAGTCATCTTCTTTAGATTCAGAAACAGATTCTTCTAAATCGCTTATTTTTCCATTGGCAATATTTTCAGTAGAATGATCAGCTCCTATTTTTGGGGAAAGTGTTTCAGTTTCTTTGTCTGTTTGGTTTAATTTGGTGCTTGATGAAATTTTATTTAACTGTGCTGTCATTGACAACTGCTTTCTGAACTTTACAGCATTTTCCGATAATTTTGGGGACATTTCTAATAATTTATAATTCTTTTTATTTGTTCTGGAAATACTTTCAACTTCATTTTCGTTAGAAAGTGGGACTGAGCCCTCATATTGTCCGATATCATTAGAAGGCTGCTGTGATTGATATTCAACATGTGAAATTTTTTCAGCAAAATTTTCTTTTGAAGTTTTAGAAATTTTTGAATTCCTTTCAAAGCAACCATTTTGGTTACTACTTTTAGTTGGAGTCATAATAGTTGAAATTCCTGTTACTGTATCCTGAACATCACAAATAGAATCCTTTTTATCTATCTTATTCAGGGAAGGTGTTTGTAAAGTTTCTACATTATTACTATTATGGTTAGTTTTAGAACCGCTGGTTGGAGAACCCTCTGAAATTGATGCAATATTTGTATTTTTTTCTTCACATATTTTTGGCTCAAACTGACCATTTTCCTTTATTGGTTTTGAAGATAATGATTTTATAGGAGAATCAAAAATAACTCCTCTTGGAAGAGAACGCTTTCGGATAGGTCTTTGGGTTTTTTTCTTTTTACCAGTAGATGACAGAAAATTATTTGGAGCATCTTCCAAAGATGGAATGGATGTTTTAAGATAACTTGGCATTGTAAATTTTTTAATAGGACTTGTGGAAAGATATTGATTAAAATTACTCATATCCGCACGATGAGCTAATGAAATATTAAATGGTCCTTTTGTATTTGCATTAACAATTGGAATTATTTGTTTGGGACAAATTTTCTTAATAAATTCAACAAGCTCTGGATAAGAGCTATGATCTGAATAAGGTATTACATAGATATTGTTTTGGTTGCAGTATGGAGAACCATCTAGTCCCTCGTACAGTGCTGTAGGAAATATTGCAATTGTTGGTCTCGATAATTTAGCCATATACTTCTCAGCTACTAGGTAAAAAGGAACAACTCGTAATCGGCATTCATGTTCTTTAGTATCAATTTGAAAAACATCAGGGGTTTCAATAAGTTCAAAATATTCAAACATTTTTTGAGGTATACCAATAAATTCTTGAAAATGTTTTGCAATTCCAACAAGCAAATCTGGCTTACCAATATTGCTCATACCAAAAATGATATCATGTCCTGGGTAGTAACTGATCAATTCAGTGATCCAATCTTTTGCTTGATCACGAGATTGAAAGTCACATTTTGGATCACAGAAAGTATTATCAAGATATAGTGTATCAATACTACAACTAAGTGAAGACAAATAGGAGTCAGTTATCATCTTGCAATCATATCGAAAGTCACCAGTATAAAGCATGCAACCGAAATAGCCTTGAAATAAGAACATAACTGAACCGGGACAATGATTAGCATCAATAGCTACAACAGTGATGATTTCAGAATATGTAGAGTCTATAGGAATTAAAACAGGAGTGTTTAGTTCCAAGGGACGAATTAACTCTTGAGGAATATTAAACTTTTTAACAATAAGGGCTCCTGTCAATTTAGAACAGTAGATTGGTTGATTCCAAGAAGATGTGAGGCCGACTGTATGGTCACTGTGAAAATGTGTCAGGAAAAATATTCTAGCATCAGGACATTTACGAATCTGCCAGAAATCCACTGCAATGGGAGTACCTCGAATAAAATGCCCATTCATTATAGTTTTATTTGAATGAACAAAAATAAAAAAAAAATAAAATAATGAAAGGCTGAAATTATAAGAAAAAATATGAAGAAATACTTAAATATATAAATAGCAGGATTAAATTTACATTTAAAGAAAGGCAAACATAAAAATTCATGTTTCATATTATACAATGTCAATGAAATAAAAAAAAAAAAAAGAGTACTTCTCATAGTATAATGTATAACACTATGTTATATATTATAGACCAGGAGTATCAAACATACGGCCTACGGCTATGCTTAGTCCAGCCTGCGGCTCAATTTAATAGCTATATGCTAACACCTTTCTTTCTTTATTGATAATAAAGTTGTTATGATGTATATTGACCCCTTTATCCATTTACTTTGGCCTACACTATGAATAGGGTTTTTAGGAATAATTGTCCTTATTCGGCTCGTGAGATCTAGTTTATGCTTCAATCCGGCCTAGAGACTAAGTCAATTGCAAACTAATACCATAAATGGTTAAGCTGCAGAAAGCAGTGTGTGTACGCCCTCACAATCATTGTAGTTATTAGTGACATTACTGACATTACTTAGTGACATTACTGAGAATATATATGTGTAGAGAAAATATTATTACCACCACCATAACAAAAAGATTCATAGATAGTGGTGGGGTGAAGGAAGTTTTGTGAACTTTAACGCATGTTGAAAAAAAGGCAAACTTTATGTGGCATGTGCAAGAAGTGTGAGGCCATATAGAAATAGGTAATCGTCAGTAAGTTCAGAGATTCTAAAATGATTAAAGAAGAATGATCTGAGTATGATTTGGAGGATGTAGAATTTATATTTGAAAAATGCAGTCATTCAATCTGCTAGGAATAGCAGCCAATTCTCCCTCAAGGAATGACACATTAGACAATGTAGTCTCTGATATACAAAAAAAACACGATGCTCATGGCTAGAACGTCTTTGATCATAGGCCTACTCGGTCAGGGTTGACTGGAATTAAACAAATGAGCACAAGGAAACAAAGAGAGTAACAAAACATCAAAGGTATCGGTAGATGTATGCAGGGGAGACAACTGCACTGGTTTATGGGAGAGTTGTAGAAGAGTTCTCCTTAAGTTGATTTGTTGTGAGAGTGAAAGGATCTAGAATAAAGTGAAGGGACGATGTGGGGAGAGAGGGTGAAAGTTAGTGAGAGGTGGTGTGTGTAGTGTGTAAGGTGAACAATGGGGGAGGAAGAAAAAGAATGAAGAGGTGGTAGAGAGGGCCAAAGTTTGCAGCATGATTGAGGTCATGCGAAATGGGAGAGAGGTCGTGAGGATGGAGGATAGTAGTAAAGGCCACACAACTAAGGGAGTTACTGGAAAAAAACGGGGATGCACACACTAACAAAGGTGAAAAGGAGAAAGAGCAGAAAGTGAGGGTAGAGGAAACTTGCATCTAGAATTCAGTTCAGAAAGAAATAGTTGAAACTGCATAATAATCTGTGACTAGTATCCAGAATTAAGGTCAGTGGAGATGGTCGAAAATTGTATAGTAATCTGTGACAGGAGGTGGTGAAGGAGCATGGGTTGGAAGGTAGGGTAGGTAGAATAAATAAACGACAGTATACATATACAATCCAACTACATGCACTGCACATATTCCACACATAAGTGTGTAGTCATATATGCACTGTATGCACACAATATATAGACAACCACAGTACATATACATACATATAGACACACACATACAGCACAACACAAATACAAGCCATACAATGGCAAACAAAAAAAATACATGAAGATGGAAGAGATTGAAGGTGGAAAGCAGAATCAAGGTGTATATTCAGGGCCCCATGCTGCAGAGGTTCCTAGGTTGAAGATAAAGTGTTTTTTGTTTGCGGGTCTCACTGGAGCCAAAGTGTTGCAGAACACCACAGGCTAAAAGGAGGTGAGTTAAAATGCTGGGTTATGGTTTTGTGGACTCCCTGGGTATTTTATGGACATTGAACAAATGCTTATGGAACCTATCTCCCAACCAGTGACTCGTTTTGCCAATGTATAATGCACTGCAGAGCATGCATGCTATGCAGTGCATTAAGTTAGAAGATAAGTCAAAATGGTCGATTATGTTGACACTAGACTTGGGACCTAGAAGAGTAGTTGAATGGAACAAGTAAGGCATCGAGTATGGTAGCTCATGGATGAGGGAACTCCTGACTGAAGCAGCCAAGTCACACCAATTGAAGGTGAAGGGGAAAAGGATTCGGACTCCAAAAGAGTGGAGCCAGAGGAATTGCGAGAAGGTGATGACAGATTTGGTGTGAGTGGGATGTGAGGAAGAAAAGTTAAGGTAGGAGTCAAAGTATGTAGGTTTATAGTAGACCAATGTGGAGAGGTGGATGGTGTCGATAAAAAGAGAATTGTCTTAGAAGTTGATGGAGGTATTAGCGATTGCAGAGGTGAATTCCAGTATGGGGTGGAAAATATTGATGAGAGATATGAAAAGAGTGAGGTGGCACCAATACAGTCATTGATGTAACAGCCATATAACTCAAGAGTTGACCCAGTAAACTGGGTGAAAATTTTGGCTTTAACATGGCCTACAAACAAGTTGGTACGATTGGGGCCCATCTTGATACCCATGACTACTCCACTCATTTGTTGGTAAAAATCACCACAGAAGAAGAAGCAATTTAAAGAGAGGACTTGTTCAGCAAGGTGAAGAAGTGTAGAGGTACTGGGTTCAAGTGTAGTGCAGAGGTCATCAGAGCCGATGACAGTATACAGGGATTTGACATCCATGGTGAAGAGGAGTTTAGAAGGTCCAGGAGTTGAAGAGGTGGAGGGTACAGTTAGTGTCCTTGATGTAAGATAGGAGAGTAACAGCCAAGGGTAACATGTTGGTCGAGGTAGCCAGAAATTAGTTCAGTGGGACAGCTACAAGCGGAGACGATGGGACAACCAAAATTGTTGGGCTTGTAAATTTTAAGGAGTAAGTAGATAGTGGAAGTTCAGGGTGTTCTGCGGATTAGGTTGGTGGCTGTAGGCAGAAGTAGAGAGATGAACAGGTGTACAAGGGTTTAGCCTTGGTGTACACTGGTTTAGGCTTGTTATACAAATGGAGGATACAAGTGGATGAAAAGATGCCTTGAGTTGATAATACAATGTATCCATAGTAGAGGCAGAGTGAGAAAACCTGTGAAGATGCAGTTCTGGTGGACCTCACAAAAGAGACAACACAGGACCGAGGCATGAGGATAGTTAGTGCATTGAAAATCTATCTGATCTATGCCACCATCAAATAATGAACATTAAATGGATGATGATGATTGTCTAAAGAATTGAAAACATTTGTGAATGCTCAAGCTAAGAAAAACTATAAAATTCCCACAATAGAAAAGAGGAACCATTCATACATATGAGAGGATTTGATGTTGGCAACATAAACCACCAGTCAATTTCCAATTAGTTCAATGCTGCATAGATTCTTCCTCTCTATTCATAGATGTCATCCGCCAGGTAGAGGAGTTTGAAGCAAGGAATATTTCATGCTTGTGCTCAGAAAATAAACTCACTACTCTTTAGCTGATGAACTGACACACCCACTTAACCATTTTAAATTTAATTCTTTAAATCATGCTATGTTAATAGTTTCTGTTAACAGCAAAGATACAGAATTTGGGAGTCAAAATATAATACAGGTGCAACGTTCTTATCTGAAGTGTTATAAATTAAGGACACACGAGAAGACAGTGTTGTTCTAGGCAGGAGGAAAATAGGAAAGTAAACCGAAATATTCTTAACGAAACAAGGGCCATATACTTGACACTATTGGAGAAGAACAAAATGTTGTCTTCTATTACAATTCCATTCGCATGAAGGATGCCTCATAGGAATATTCTAGTTTTTAGTGTGCAACTATCCACACTCAGTTTAATTCCCTATTTGCCAAGTCTCTGTTTTAGTTTACATGGTTATTAATGACTTCAATTTTCTCACATTCACATTAAAATAAGTTATATAAATGAATAAAAATATATTTTTCAGAGATAGTCTTCAAGAATTTGAGACCTCTTCCTTGAATATGGTAACACTCTTGCATAAAATTTCCAAAGGAGAGCCGCCACATTGATAGCAACTTTTTAAATGACAGGACGAATGTGGCCAACATTAAATTTCTTGATTAACTTAAATGTTTCACAGAAGAAGGAAGATTAGGATAGTTGTCAACAATATAAAATAACAGGACAAGTAAACCACAACAAAGACTATATCTTGGAATTCCATCAGTCACTAACGAAATTGTCCACATTCAATAATAAACGGGGGCCTTCTAATAAGTAGAAAGTGTCTATTACGAACAATTCTTCACTTATAGTATTGTTTATCAGTCGTAAAAAAACTGGAAATAAAGTCCATATTAATATCAATACTTTGGTTAAAAGAACATTTAAAAAAAAAAAAGACCACATACACATACACACAAATAAGTTTCCGGGTTGAATGCGATAATCTCTCTTATGTAAAAGAATAACACATAAAACTAAAAACTAATATATAATATCGAAATAATTAGAAGATGAAAATAGTGATTCATCAGCCTTTTTTGTTAAAATATACGAAAATTTAAAGTTATAATTTCCAAATGCCAGTATTTTTTGTTTTCAATCTCTTCAGGAGACGTGTTTACATTTTGTCTAGTGGAACTGTTTGAAAAATAATATATAAGTTAGCTGTAATTGACATGGTTAGAATTTCATATTTACAGTGGAAGCCGCTTATTTTCATCACTTTGGGCTGATAATATTAATCAAATAAAGAGTTTGGGGACACACTAATTTTGATAACAATAACAGGTTGATAACATTATCCGTGATTATAATTAACGGTTTCTACTGTAGCTTATAACTTACTTTTTAGTTGTAGTAAAATTCTTGATAATTTAATATTTTATTAAAAATATAGAAAAATGGAAACGTATGTGCTAAACTGATTGTTTACCTTTCAAATAATTGTTGTTAGCGTACAGTCTTCATAACCATGAATACAAATAATCAAAAAACAAGGATAGAAAATTTGGCGCCATTAAAAAAAAAAAAAAACTCATCTGCAGTGATCTACCCTTTAGATAACTCTTCAATAATTGTTTCTAATTTAGGCACAAGGCCAACAATCCCCCCAGTAGTACTTGACTGGTACTTTATCTTATCGACCCCGGAAGGTTGAAAGGCAAAGTTGACCTCGGCAGGATTTGAACTCAGCCGATTTTTTAGAGTTCATTCAAATTATTTTACCATGATATTTTGAGTAACTGTCGCAGTGTCCATATCTCGCACAGATAGGTATGTGCGATGCGGTTAGAAACTCGATAAATGCAATTGAATTTAGCAATTAAAAAAATAGGCGCTAGTCCAGTTTCACCTCTACGTGGTTGCTCGACACCTACGAGAAATAGCAGCCAAATTTCCCGTAAATCAATGCCCAACTGTCTTAAGGAAAGGACTCATTAGATAATTAGTCAGCTAAACATATGATGGAGTCACTGTGATGCGACGTATTTCGAAATAGTTCAGAACATTTTACTATCATTGAAGGAACGATTTGCTTACATTGAGAATTTTCATATTTTGAATTACTTGATGTGAAGAAATTTGGAGTGTTTGCCCATATATTCCCTATACAACATATAAACGCTTTGCAGTGCAAATACCCTAAAATGTTTGATTACAAGTCCTTAAAAATGAGCTCAGGTATATGTATAATGGTATAAGTGTAAGTCAGGCTATGCCATTTTAGACTTACTTCATTAA
>JAYRBU010000392.1:3208883-3219007 GCA_036023795.1 Vulcanoctopus hydrothermalis
GTACAGTGGTTGTTTTTAGATGCCACATTTTTGAGACCTCTATTTCAAGGTCCTTGTATTTACTTAACTTTTCAAATCATCCTAACATTGAGGGCTTCGGGAATCTAGGATTGTTATTTGTGAAGCAAGAAAAAAATTTGAAAGACTGAAACATAGTGTTGGCATAATTTGCAGAAATTTTCTGACAGGAGTTGCAATGTGACCACTTGTTCTATGATTTCCAGCATATGTTATGGTATATCATGATTAGATAATATGAGTATATAAGAAGATGGGTGTACAAGAGCTGAGAGTATTGATAGATAATGGAGATGATGGATAAATAATAGACAGGATCGGATGTATTTGCTGACAAGAAGAAACCAGTTAGTCTTTGAATAAAGATTTCTGCAAATAAATAGTTACTCTTCTAATGGATTTTGCTTGAGTGAGACACTGATTATAGTACTGTTGGATAAAGAAGTGTGGCAGAAAAGTCAGAAAATGTTCATAGTATGTTCATTGATGATCTGAAAGTGTACCAGGAAAGCTACTCTAAACTAGAAGTGGCTAGTATTGTTGTACAAACTAGTCATGATACAGATGTGTGCTGTCGTATACATAAATGTGCGAAGGAGAAACGGTAGAAGTAGCAAGACTGGAGATGATCCAAGAAATAATGAAATCATTTGACATTGTTGAATGAGGTCTGTAAATGTCTCTGATGTTAGTAGAGTGAAAAGATAAGGATTTTTAGTTTAAATTGAAACTTTAATGGAAAATCTGATCAAACTGGAATTATTTAATGACTCTAATGAAGATTGTTAATTGCGGAGTAGTTCCAGTAATCTCAGGGTATGTAATGAACATGGATGGTTATGCTGAAACATGAAATCCACGAAAAATTTTCCATTGTTAATATGCAGGAAGAAATAGTAAAAACATGAGGTTAAGGAGGGTGGAAGTAATATCAGATTTGTGTAGACTGTGTAAGCAAAATAGAAATCCAGTAATTTGCTGACTGATTGTTAAAAAAATATTTGCTAGAAATAATCATGCTTTGATGGTACTAACAATAACTTTGTCTAAGCAAGAAATACTAAAAGAAAAAATATTTAGTGTAGTATAAAATCAGAGAGGATATAGGACCTCACTGCCAGACAATCAGGTTTAATTTTAGAAAATAATCTTGAAAAGAACATGGATTTTTGGAGTGATTGCTAGTGTAGATTTGAAGAAACTAGAGAAAAAATAATGTTCAATGCACAACATTAATTGGGGAAAATTAAGTGAAGTGCAAATAAGTTAAGAAAGTGACAGAAATCAGAAGCATTAACTGGTATGCTGGTATAGATATTGTAATGTGATTTGGTGAAAACCTTCAGGAAAGACATTGGAAGAAGTAGTGAGATCAAAGCTTTCAGATTTAACCTTGTAGATGAGATGACACATATGCATGCTCACTTGGAAAATCAGATGTTAATATGGTAATGATAGCTGATAGACTGTCTCAGTGATGAAAGCACTCAGAAAACAGCAGCAAAGAGAAATCAGCCTTTGATATATGAAAGGAGGAAGGGATACATGGTGAAATATTGTACTGACTGTAATTAGTTGCTTACATCCTTAAACAATTTGTCAACTCTAGTCATTTATTTTACTGTGTTGCTGCAGTAGTACCTACTTACAGCTAGGTGGACTGGGCTGTTGAGAGTGAAATGTTCTAGTCAAAGATGCAGTGCAGCATCAATGAGAGGATATGTATGAACTGCCATCCTGTTGGCTACTTATCTTATAACCTATCAGTTCAGTCATCTATGGCCTTCGCTATGATTTATTATTCAAGTGGTGGAATGGCTGAGGTTGAAGTATGTATGAGCAAAGTAAAGGAAAGAGAGTGGTTGAAGTATATGTTAGCAGGTGCAGAAAACTGTGCCATGTGAAAAGAGAAATAGTGGTTCTATTGTTCTAAATTGTCCTAATAGGCTGAACTTCCTTCTTTTAAAAGATTAACAAACTATTGTTGGCCTTGAATTTTCTGTATCACTTCTACAATAATATAATGTAATGATAATAGTTATTTATTTTAACTAAAAGACAAGGCCATTTTTGTAAATAGGGATGGAAATTTGATGACTCAATCCAGTATACAGTTGTTTTTTTACATATCTTTTTCAATAAAGGGTAAAGTTGACCACAATGCAATTTGAACTCAAACTCAAAACATCCAATTAATTCCTATAAATCATGATGATCCAACTTCAATAATTATGTTTGCGTAAGGGTGAAGTTTCAGGCTTATATAGGAGAGAAAATGAGTAGCTTTCTTATATAAAAAAGAAAGTTGTGCCATAAAGATTTATTTAGGGACATAACTTGTAGATGATTGCTTTGATGATTTAAAATATCTTAAAATCTAATAACATGGAAACCAGAGTTAAGTTTTATTCCAGTGAACTGCTGAGTCAACTAATTTGCCTTACAATTGACATCACTGCAAAAACAAATAAACTAATACAGATATTGTTTTTGACAAATTCCCCCAAAATGTCATTCATCTGCTGATCTACAGTGAATGTTCCTATAAACAAAGATTTTTAAAAGTTGACTAATATTTAAAAAGCTGTCCTTTGTTTTTTTTCTATAAATTATCAAGCAAATCATTGTGGAAGCTTTCGTTGATGCAGACATAAACATTTTAATGTAACCACAATGTTTGTCTGCAGTTGGAATAGGATCAATTGTTTTCTATTAATGTTGAAGTAAATTTTCATTATGAATTGTTATCTAAGCTGTTGTATTAAAACAAAATAGAATATTTGTTGTACTGTGAGGTGAAAAGAATTCTAACATTATGGTTAGGGCCCTTCATCAGAGAAGAAATTCTCTCTATATTTATGGCACACAGCTATTCCATTTTGTGAACATTATTGAACTGATTTTTGCTTAAATAGTCCATTAGTTTACTTGCATTTTATTTAGTGTTTTATTTTGGGAATACCCATCCACTGATAAAACTTTTGATGTATAGCATTTTTTAAATAGTTATTCATTTTAATAGGTTGGCATCATAATTTTTGTCTTCAAAGACAATCTAGATAATATAAAGTGTTTGGTATAGAAGAATTGAGCATAAGTTGCAAAACTTAAACATACTAAATTCAATCTTTGTAATCTTAGGCAAATTTCAATTCAGCCAATCAATATAAAAATAAGTATAAATCTGAATCCATAGCTTAATTAAAAAGCACCCCCGGGAAATGCTTCAACCTTCCATTGATTAAAACAGTCTTCATTTATAGCAATATGGACTGTTAGGTTTTATGTCTATTAAAACAGTTTAATTTTCAAATGAAATGTGTTTTTTCAATCACCAGGCTCCTAAATAGCATTCAGAAGAAAGTCATTTATCTGAGAGATAAACTCTCTCTAGCTAAAATCCTTCAATCTCTATCTGATTCATGTAGTGTTTTGTTTCTTGGATCTTCTGTTGCTACTATGATGGACTTTACTCTTCACAACTAACCATTTGTGCCTCATCTCCAGTTGCATTTCATACTCTTCTTCTCATCATCTGTACTGTGTTTTTTTTTTCTCCTTCAATGTGTAACCACATTAAACTTACTTCTAATTTTCAAACTTTTCATTTTAACCATACCAGTCTTACCATCTTTGATTCAAAAGGTCCTCTTTAAGATATGAACAGTGCCCCTTTTTCAGACAAAAACTCAGATCACTTCTTTGTCAATAACTGATTGTTTTGATTAATTTATCATTATTGAAGATTCATTATATTGTAAAGCTTTATGGATTATTATTTTACATGTAAAATTATAATTATAATTATTGACAGAAATATGGAAAACATTTTTTCAATTAAAACATGAATGCTAAATATTTTAATAAACTTATCAACTTCAACACATTATTTTTCTCTTTTTTATTTATTTAAAGACAGGAGACAGTGGTTTGCAATCCAGGAATATACAAGTCCACAGTGCAGCTTACAGCACAAGAGAAATGAACAACACTGAACCAGATTCTATGAGAAATATGTGGCCTCAAACCCATATGACATCTACTGCTTCTAGTTCTTTGAATTCAGTTCCTGGGTGTCAAATTCCCACCCCTTGGCCTGAATCCTTGGTAATGAGCACAGCTGCTACTGCAGCAACTACTAAAAACTATAACATGCCAACCCAGTCCTCTGCAAATAACTATCCTAATGTTAATCTAGTAAACTCTTATTTATTACCTAACAGTTCAAACAGTTTACCATTACCTAGTTGTGGAAGCCTCAAAGGACCTCCCTTTTCTGATTGTATCCAAAAAGTTCCTACTAGTAATCAAGTTCCATTTTTCAGTCCTACATCCAGCTCCAAAAAGAATAATTCTGCTAAAATTCTCTCTGCTTCTAGTACTTATAGTAAAAATGCTGCTGGTTTCCCCAGTTCAACATTAGGTCAGATAGGCCTTACTACAACTTCTGCTAGTTCTACCAGTTCAACAAACCTTTTCATGAATCCATGTTCTTCAAAATATTCTGCTCAAAATCTTGGAAAAACATCAGGCCTAATAACATCTAGTAATATTAGCTCTGTTGCTCCTATCTTTTCAAATTCTGGAACAGAGCCCACTATTATTTCAAAAGGTTTTTCAGCTCCAGTAAATTCCATGCAGTTATCTCATAGTAATGAAAGTCCAGTAGGAGTAACTTCAACTGAAAGTTATCAACAGTCTGCAGCAGATATTAACTCTATGAACTTAACTCAGGTTTCAAACAGTTCTGTGAGTGCTGGGCAAATGCCAAGTAGTTCAGTGATTCACATGATTGCTGGTTCTAAGAAAGCTGGTCAAATGAGGCCCATTTCTGTTAGCCCAAGTCACTTATTATCTAGTTCTGTAAGTTCTGGGCATTTGGAATCCAGTTCATTCAACCAGGGTCATACATCAAGTAGTTCTGTTACTTCTGGCCATTGTATTGAAGGATCGATAAATATAGGTCCTGTGGGTAACCCAGTAAATCCTAATAATGCTTTGTTGACACCCAGTCATATACAGAATAATTCTATGAAAGCAGGTCATGGCCAAATGTTATCTAGTACTTTACAACAACATCAGAGCCAAATTTCAAGTGGACAAATGCATCCTGCACAAATACAGGGTGGTTCATTGCATGCAAATCAAATATCTCCTGGTCCAAAACATACAAGTCAAATGCCTGGTGTTCCAACAATGCACACTATTCAAATGATGAATACTCCTATAAATCAAGGCCCAGGCTCTGTACATCAGCCTCAAGTTCCTGCTGGAATGATACACCCCAGTCAAATCCCAGCAGGGCACATGCAGGGAAAGCCAATGGAACTTAGTCAAAGGTCAGGACTTATGCATTCTGACCAAATGACAAATAGACCAATGCTTTCCAGTCAAATATCAGATATACCTACAAGCACTCAATCTACCAGTGGTTCTTTACAAACTGGCTATGTAGCTAGTTATATGAACTCTAACCAAAGTTCTGTTTCTAGTAGCTCTCTTCAACAAACACAGGTGCCTAGTAGCTCTGTATATTCTCCGCAAGGATCAGTCAGTTCTAGTTACAATATACAAGATTCTATTTACTCAATGCAAAGGTCTAGCAACTCCTCATATCCAGGACAAATGCCAGGAGGCTCTGTTCATCCTGCTCAGGTGTCGGGGGGCTCCATACACCCGGCACAGGTATCAGGTGCTTCTGCACATCCTGCACAGGTGTCAGCTGCTTCTGTACACCCTGCACAGGTGTCAGGTGCTTCTACACACCTTGCACAGGTGTCAGGAAGTTCTACACAACCTATTATGGTGTCAGGTGCTTCCACACACCCTGCAAAGGTGTTAGGTAGTCCTGTACGCCCTGCTATGGTGTCATGCAACTCCACACACCCGGCACAGGTGTCAAGTAGCTCTGCACACCTGGCACAGGTGTCAGGCAGTTCTGCATACCCTGCACAGATGTTGGCCAGCTCTGCACACCCTGCACAGGTGTCAAGCGGCTCTGCACACCCTGCACAGGTGTCAAGTGGCTCCGTACACCCTACACAGGTGTCGGGCGGCTCTGCACACCCTGCACAGGTGTCAGGTGGCTCCACACACCCTACACAGGTGTCAGGCGGCTCCGCACCACCTGTACAGGTGTCAGGTAGCTCCACATACCCCACACAGGTGTCAGGTAGCTCCACATACCCAACACAGGTGTCAGGTAGCTCCACATACCCCGCACAGGTGTCAGGTAGCTCCACATACCCCGCACAGGTGTCAGGTAGCTCCACATACCCTGCACAGGTGTCAGGTAGCTCCACATACTCTGCACAGGTGTCAGGTGGATCTGCACACACTGCACAGATGTTGAGTGGCTCTGTACACCCTGCACAGGTGTCGGGCAGCTCTGCACACCTTGTACAAATGTTGGGTAATAATACTCAGGTGCTAGCAGGAACTGTGCACTCAGGTAATTCTGTTAATTCAACACCAGTCGCTTGTAGCTCTGCCAGTTCTTTACAGTTGTCAGATAGTGTGTCACAGCTTTCCCAAGTATCAGGTAGTTCTGTGCATCCATCACAATTATCAGACAGTGCTGTGCATCCATCACAAATAGCTGCCAGTTCAGTGCATTTAGTGCAAGGATGTAGTAATTCTACTTCCTCAGCACAGATATCTGATAGTTCTCATGTAACACACTTACCTAGTGGTTCTGTAGATCCTCTGCTGGTTTCTGGTAGTTCTTCCCACATTATGCAGAAACCAGTTAGTTCTACTCACCTTTTTCAAGCCCCAAGCACCTCTGCATATGTGCCATCTGTTTCACATTTGAGCACAGTTGGGCCTCAACTGCATGGTACTTCTGGAAAGCCATTACCTGCAAATTATACATCCTCTGCATCAGTTTCTGTAAGTTCTGGTAAACAAAATTTAATTAATCCTATTGTTTCAGCAAGAACTGCTTTAGATCCCACTAAATTAAGGGGTTCCTATGGGAATGCTAACTTTATGAAATTGAATCAAGTATCTAGTAGTAGTAGTTCTGAAAGTCGGGGTTTGAAAACCAATAAGTCAATATTACATAGTCAAGGAACAACAAGCTCTTATAAAGATTCAGCCAGTCTCAACAGAACAGAACAGATTGTCGATAGTGTTACTAACACAGCTTTTATTTCCAGTAATACTTCTCCAGCTGAAAGACCTGTTAGTAGTCTCCCCAATATAAGCCAGGTTATTGAGGAGTCACTGAATGCTAACATAGTTTCAGACAGTAGTAGGAAAGATAACAATTCTAACTCGTGTAAAAAAGTCAAGCCATCTACTGAGGTTTCTAACACTTTTCAGGCTTCATCTAGTTCAATCCCCAACCAAACAATTGAAAATGTTTCAAAATTAAATTATATTTCTGGGAATATAGTTAAAACTGAAAAGATATTTGGCAGTTCTTTAAAGCCTGAACAGTTACCATCAAGTCTTGTCACGAATGTACAGGCATCCAATAACTCTCGAAAGACTAATGAAATGCCTGGAAGCTCCAAAAGTAATGACCATATGATGGCTGGTTATAGTGGATTTAGTCAAATGTCTAATATTGCTCTGAAGACTGGTGTAGTGGAAAGCACTTTACCTGGTAACACTGTAAAATCTTCAACAGCTGACAACTCTAAGAAGCCTGAAACTATACTAGGAAACAATGACAGTTCTATGAATGCTATATCTGTAAGTACCAATTCTTCAAGAACTGGTCAGTTGTTTGGAAATACTGGAAAGGCAGATTATGTCACAGGGAGTCTCATGAAGACAGATAGAATGACAGGTGACCCTCTAAAGACAGTAAGTCAGAGTAAAAGTGGCCAAGTGTGTAGTACAACTTCCAGATCTATTAACCAACATACAGCTTCTATGTTTTCTTCAAATAATGATCAAGCATCTGTTTCTTCCTCACGAATTAGTCAGAATCGAAGATGTTCCAGCTCTTTTAAACTAGATGAAGTCTCTGGCAATTCATTTAGGAATGAGAATTCATTGACTAGTTCAACTGAAAATTTTCTTGTTACTGCCAGTTCAGCTGTAAGTTGCCAGGAGTCAGCAAGTTCAGTAAGTGGTAGCCACACAACCAGTGAGGCGCATACAGCTAGCTCAACTCAGAACAGCCAGGTTACTGCTAGTTCTATCGATCATGGTCAGGTGTCAGCTAGTTCTACCGAAAGCCATCAGCTTCTAGATAACAGCCAAGTTAGTGGTAGTGACCATGTTACAGCCAGTTCTAATGAGAAGAATCAAGTTTCTGCAAGTTCTTCTGCTAGTCTAGTGGGCAGCACTCAGGTTAGTTGTACAGACACCAACAGCAACCATGCTAGTTCATCAGCTACTTCATCCGAAAATTGCCAAGTCACTGCCAGTTGTACTGAAAACATTCAGAATGTAGTTAGCTCGATGAGTGTGGACCAAGAAAGCAGTCAAGATGTTGCTACTTCCTCAGCAAATAGTTTATTGGAAGATGGTTTTGGAAATTGTGATGCATCTGACATTTCTGCTTCAACCACAACTTTTGGCAATGAAATTACTAATAGCCAAGGCATATCAAGTTCTACTGAATTTGAAAATCAGTTTGACGTGCAGCACCCCTCAAGTATTGATGTTAACTCTTTCGAAGGTTCGGAGGCAACTTGCAGGTCAGTAAAAGACACTGGACAGGCATCAAGTTCTAGTCAGTCTGACTTGAGAAAAACTGAAAAAAATCAAGCAACTTCCACAACTGCTATTGCATCATCATATTTTTCTGAAAGAGCTAAAGTAATTAATTCAGGCTCTCCTTCAGAACCAACATCTAGTTCTACAGAAAACTCTCAAATAAGTTCCAATATAAAAGATGAATTAGCAGAAACGAGGACTGAATCAGCAGAAATGAGGACTGAATCAGCAGAAACGAGGACTGAATCAGCAGAAACGAGGACTGAATCAGCAGAAACGAGGACTGAAACAGCAGAAACGAGGACTGAATCAGCAGAAACGAGGACTGATACAGCTGAAACAGCAGAAACGAGGACTGAATCAGCAGAAACAAGGACTGAAACAGCAGAAACAAGGACTGATACAGCAGAAACGAGGACTGAAACAGCAGAAACAAGGACTGATACAGCAGAAACGAGGACTGAAACAGCAATGGAAGTTTCAAGTGTTGAAGAAGCAGATTCAGCAAGTACTAGTGCTGAAACTACAAAACCTAAAGCAAATGGAACCACACCTTGTCCACCAGTTGTAACAACATCAGAAAAGAGTAGTACATCTAGCCGCAAAGAACATAGCACAAGTGAGATTATAGATCATGAAGACCATGAGCAGTAAGTGTTTTGGTTTTTAATCATTTTCACTGTTGTATTGATTTTGTAATTTTTAGTTGATCATTTTTTCTTATGGCTTAGTCTGGAAGATGGGCAGTGCCTATGACCTTCACAGGCCCTCCAGATTTATGTAAGTTAATGTCTGCAGAAAGAAATGTAGGCAGGGAAGGAATTCCAGAGGGTTGGACAATCTGGGGGGGAAGGATTGGGAAAGTGGTAAGTGCAAGGCTTGGAGATGACACACAGTAAGGGTGGTGCTAGGAGGAGGGATGAGTGTGCCAAGTGGTGGGGGCATGCAACTAACTAGTTCAGAGGAACAGTCTGTTTTAATAATGCTAAAATTAGGCAAGGCAGAGAGAGGAGTGTGTGACCAGAGGTTGTAGTGTGCTGGTGAGTGAGTCTTTGCCAATTCGTCAGTTACCTTATTTTGGGTGGGTTCATGCATATTTGTGTGTAGCAGTAGCACAGTCCCAGATAGGGGAGAAGTACATAGAAGAGGTGTCAGTACCCAATGAGTAGAATCAGTGACTGATCAGAGTTGAAGCATTTTGTGGCCCTGAAGAAGGAAGCAGTTTTAGCTATGTTATATATGTGTGGTCACCAGGAATGATCTGAGTCAGTTCTTATTCAGAGTTACCACTCTCCTAGACAGGTCGGGGACCACGCCTCTCTCATGTTTCATTTGGCTTGGTTTCTACCAACCACTTCACAGAGTGTACATTTTATCATGGCACCAACACTAGAAAGGTTGTCATGTCCATAACACAACTAAAGAGTCCT